>JAJGQD010000375.1:0-16395 GCA_020882685.1 Aphelinus atriplicis
TATATTTGTTCCATAGCAATCGTTTTTTACCTCCCTAGCAACCATTACGAAGGTTGGAAATGATCAATTTATGACCTATTTCCATCATTCTCTAACGGCAAAGGACACAAAATCTTCCCAATTAGCTTTTCAGTAACCGTTGTTTACTGCCCTAGCAACCGTTGCTAAGGGAAAGAAAAATTCACTTAAGTTTCGTTTCCAGTATTTTCAACTGCACAGGATACAAAATCTCCATTTTACCCATAGCAACTATTGTTTACGTGTCTAGCAACCATTGCAATCTTACTCAAAATCTGCTGCTGAAAATCTGAAATGGAACACGCTGAATACCCAAACCAAAAAATATCTAGCACATGTCACTATTAACCTAAAGTTAAACCCACTATTAATCTGAAAACCGCTGCCAAGTGTCTTAGCAGTATGCTTTCTCAAAGAGGCTTCAACATCACCCACGAACGCGTCCCAAACCTGTATTTTCACCTTTCCACTAGCGTAGATACTATCATCTATTTTTTCAAAAATTATAAAAAAATTATTAAATCAATTCAATTCGTATCTTTGTGACTGTGTAAAGTGTCGTTCTTTTTCAATTGACCAAACTATGTTGCGAGTGTTGATGTCTGACCGGGCTCTCTTATTATTTGATCAAATGCAACAAAGCAAACTGTTCTAGGTTCTACACGATGCGAGACATTTGGACCTGCATAATTTTTCGATCAGTTCATCTTGTGACTGTCATACGGTTAAATGGGGGTCAAAATCGATCCGCACTGCCCTTAAGTCCGTATTTAGCACACTTGAAGACTCATTTTGATCATTTTCGACGGCAAAAGGCACCAAATTTTCCCAATTTTCTCTATAGTACGTTGAAAATACTGGAAACGAAACTTACATCAATTTTTTTCCCCATTAGCAACGGTTGCTAGGGCGGTGAACAACGGTTGCTAAGGAGCTAATTGGGAAGATTTTGTTCTTTGCCGTCGAAAATGATGGAAATAGGTCTTAAATTATTAATTTCCAACCTTCATAACGGTTGCTAGGGAAGTAAACAACGGTTGCTATGAAGAAAATAGAACAATTCAGTGTCCTTTGCCATCGATTGTGACTTAAAACTGATTTTCCGGCTTGCTCCAATGAGCACTCATAAGGATTTGTGAGAAAACACGTTAGAAACGGTTGCTAAGGAAATAACCAACGGATTTTGCTGAAAATTGAACTCGTGATAGATCTTGCCACAACTAACCGGTGTGCGAAATTTCAGCAAGATCGGACGATTCCTTCGAAAGTTATCCTAGACAAAAGAAACGAAAAATTTTACACCTTAGCAACGGTTGCTAGAGAAATAAACAACGGATTTTGCTGAAAATTGAACTCGGCCGAGATTTTGCCGGGACTAACCTGTGTGCAAAATTTCAAGAAGATCGGACCATTTCTTCGAGAGTTATCGTGGACGAAAAAAAACGTTACATACATACATACATACATACATACATACATACATACATACATACACACATACATAAAGACACTTTTGGATTTCCATGTTTTTCGACCCGTAGATTACGAAAATCGAGGTCCCGAGGTCTGATTCGGTGGGTCGATTTTTGCCCCATTACAAAGCTTTCATTAATCTTTTATTTTGTTTCGAATCGTTCGTTCAGTATTCTTTTCAATCGAACAAAATCGAAAGTTCAAGTTTAAAGTTTTATTGTTTTGAATGTAATTTTCTTTTAATTATTACTACACTTATTATTGAAATTATTGATTTCTAAAGAACACACGGGGGGTTGGCGAGCGAAGCGAGCAGGGGGGTACCCCCCTAGTATAGATAAAAAATAATAATAAAATTGATAGTTTTATAGGTACAGGATCCCAGAAATTCAATTGCCTTTAAAATAAAAAAAGATTCAAGTCGATCCTTCGATTAGTTTTTAAGCTAGGATACCCACCAGTTTAAAAGTTATTTTGAGATAAACGCGTTTAAAGATTCGGTTAACCATAACAATAACGTTTATCATTGGTTCCATTATTTTGCTATAACTTTTTCAAAAATAATATTTCGGTCACACGCTTTTCGGGGCATATTCTACACATCATAAGGTAGCCAAATCAGCAAAAAAAATCGAATTTTTGAAATCGCTTGATGAGAACCTCCCCTTGAAGAAACTTTAATTGGTTGTCCTGTTGTACTATATACACCATAATACTACTACGGAATCTAAACTCACCAAAACTATGTAATGGCACCCGTTTACAGATTAAAACGATGAGAAATCTCCCGGCAGCGGGAGAAATTGCTATTATACCCCGCATACCTAGATGTCCAGATGTCCTGAAAATCTAATTGAAAGTACTGGTGGAAACCGAGCTCATATCAAGATAGGAATACTGGTTAAAACAGAGGTAAATCGGAAACAGAAATCCTGGTTTATAGACCTGTTAAGGGGGGATATACAGTTGAAATGAAAAAAAAATTCGATTTTTTTTTTTCATAATAAGTTAGTAAATTTCCCGTAGAATATGCTCCTGAAACCCTTTTTTCGAAATTCGAACTCTAAGTGTTTTTTCCAAGGGATTGCTGATCGGAGTGTAAGTACGATTTAACGGCAATTTAAAACTTTCAACGCGTTTTTCTCAAAACTGCATTTTTGGAGTTTATGCCGGTGATATTTCGGAAACTAATTATCCGATTGAGCTGAAACTTATAGGATTTCTTTATTATAGTATTACCTATCAGATGAATAATTATTGTAATATTTTATTATTAAATATGGAAAAATGTGAGAAAATGGCGGGAAAAAAATTGAAAAAAAATTGAGTTTTTTGAAAAAGATACGCCAAAAGTGCAAATTTTTTTTTTTTTTTTTGATAATTCATCTATTAACTGTGAATGTAATTAATGTCATTTTTTTTATTTCTTTATTTTCGATCAAAATTGCGACCAGGAGAGCCGGCACAAGCAAAATAGAGGTACTTTTTCAACGCTATCTAACGGCCGCCATTTTGTTAAAAAAAATTTAAAAAAAATATTTTTGTATACTACATGGATCAACTTATAACTGTCAAAAATTTTCGATAGATTTGATTAAAAACTACCCTTAAAAAACGATTTTCAAAAATGAGTTTTTTTTCTCGTTCTAACTATATATCCCCCCTTAATCCAAATAGAAGAACGTGAACATTCATGTGGGTATCCACGTGAATTGACCTCATTATTCAAGGGAAAATACCGGTAGTGATCCAGGTGGATTGATCTGCAAATAAGCTTGGAGTGACCTAGAAATTTAGTTGGTGTAACATGAAAATCTAGTTTGAATTACCCGTGAAGTCATGTAAGTGGAACTGGGGAGTCAAGGTAGATTGCTGTCGATATTCAGGTAGATATTTAAGTGGATTGGCCAGGGAATCCATGTGGATCTACTTGAATACCCAGATATTTAGATGGATTGATCGGGAACTCAAGATGGAAATCCAGGTCAAATGCATGTTATAAATCCTGGTGATTCAACATAAGATTTCACGTGTACGCACCTGACAATGTTTGGCTGATCTACCCGAAAATCCATGCGGATGGTCTTTTGGATTCATTCATCCAAATGAACCTGTCAATCTAGGTATATTAATCTGAAAAACTATATGGGTTTACTTGAGAGTCTAAGTGGTTTATTCTGTAAATTCACAAGATTCAAATCCGCCTGGATTTGCAGATCTATGAAGAATACAGTTCAATCGACCTAGAAATTCACCTCGGTAGAACTGTAAATCTATCTAAATATACATCCAAATTTGATATAGTTCCATGTGAAAAGCATCTCGAAGTTCCACAAGGATATCCATATTATTTTTTTCGACAGAAATAATGATTGAATGAAAATAAAAAAATTTAAATACTAATAGTTGTTCCAGTGATATTACTTCTGTACCTTCGAGGGTACAATAAGATGAACTCTGAAATGACTTTTGAAAACATACCTGAGATCTCACCAGAGATCTCACCTGAGAACTCACTTGAGAACTTACCTGAGATATACCTGAAATCTTACCTGAGATCTTACCTGAGAACTCTTTTGAGATTCCACCTAGAATCTCATCTGAGATATACCTGAGAATTTTCAGTAGTGTATGTACCACATGATAATATAATTCGTCAATTCATGCAAATTCTATATATTTTTGGTGCAATTCTTGATCAACTAATATGAGTTCATGAATTTCAACATTGAATCTATGTCTATCAACCCAAATTTGTAGATGTTAACAAATTTCAATGTTAGTCTTGCATGTGCATTCTAAAGTATGATCTGATGCATTTTGAAATGAAAATGATCACTGAAAACTCACCTGATTTCTCACCTGAAATCTCACGTGTGATCTTACCTGAGATCTCACCTAAGTTCCAACCTGAGAATTTTTAGTAGGGGACGTACGTCAGATTACGTCAGATTCGACTATGGTGATTACTCTACGGATTGACCAAATATTTTCCAATGTGTGTGTGACGCTTTTTTTCGTCCACGATAACTCTCGAAGAAATGGTCCGATCTTTTTGAAATTTTGCACACAGGTTAATTGCTGCAAAATCTCGGCCGAGTTCATTTTTCAGCAAAATCCGTTGGTTATTACTCTAGCAAAGTTGCTAAGGTGTGTATTTTTTTGTTTCTTCCATCCATGATAACTTTCGGAGGAATGGCCCGATCTTGCTGAAATTTTGCACACCGGTTAGTTGTGGCAAGATCTATCACGAGTTCAATTTTCAGCAAAATCCGTTGGTTATTCCCTTAGCAACCGTTCCTAACGTGTTTTCTCACAAATCCTTATGAGTGCTGATTGGGGCAAGCCGGAAAATCAGTTTAAGTCACACTCGACCGCCAAGGACACTGAATTCTTGTATTTGCTCCATAGCGACCGTTGTTTACCTCCCTAGCAATTGTTACGAAGGTTGAGAATTATTAATTTATGACCTATTTCCATAATTTTTGACGGCAAAGGACACAAAATCTTCCCAATTAGCTCCTTAGCAACCGTTGTTCACCGCCCTAGCAACCGTTACTAAGGAAACAAAATTCATGTAAGTTTCGTTTCCAGTATTTTCAACGTGCTAAAGAGAAAATTGGGGAAATTTGGTGTCTTTTGCTCTCGAAAATGATCAAAATAGATTTTGAATTGATCATTTCCAACCTCAGCCGTCGAAAATGATCAAAATGAGTCTTCAAGAGTGGTAAATACGGACGGGATCGATTTTGACAGTCACAAGATGAATTTATCAAAAAATTATGCAGGTCCAAATGTCTTGCATCGTGTAGAACCTAGAACCGTTTGTTTTGTTGCATTTAATCAAATAATAAGAGAGCCCGGGCAGACATTAACACTCGTGACAAAGTTTGGTCAATTGAAAAAGAACGACATTTTACAGTCACAAAGATACGAATTGAACTGATTAAATTATTTTTTTTAATCTTTGAAGAATAAATGATAGTATCTACGCTAGTGGAATGGTGAAAATACAGGTTTGGGACGCGTTTGTGGGTGATGTTAAAGCCTTTTTGAGAAAGCATACTGCTAAGGCACTTGGCAGCGGATTTTTCCTCTTCAAAAAGTTGATTATTCCCAAAACATAAAATTTCTAACCAAGTAATATTTTTCCAGAATTGAAACCTGCTTGTCTTTCTTCAACAAGAGAATTTCCAGAACTCATTTTTTGTCAAATAAAAAGAATTTTGTCGAAATTAAATTTTTGGTTCTACTCGTTTTCTCGAAACTCGAGATTTTAAGAATTTTAGGAAATTAACACTAGTCCCTTTGTACAGAATTGACTTTCCAATATAACGAGTTAAGCCAAACGCTGAAGGATAAACATCGAAACTGCAATAATTTTAGAATAAGTGTAACATAACACTACAATGATATCTAGCGATATTAGTGGGAAGCGTCAACCTGTCGGCATCCCCATCTGAGACTGCGAGCGTATGTGTTCGTGTGTGAGAGTGCAGAGTGCGGAAGAGTGTGGAGCATTCACCGAATCTGTTATATAATTAGTAGCGTAATTAAAAATAACCGCCAGCGTAGATAAGCTATCTCAGACCATTCGAAACTGCACCAGTCTGAAACCAGGACGGCATCTAACTACAGCAACGACCTAACAGAATGGTTAGGGAAATTAACAGACGCGGAACTCGATGATGCCCTGAAAAAGCTGGACCTGCAGATAGGAGAATCGGTACACGCAAATGTAATCAAGCTCATGAAAAGACTGTACGGAAACTACACGGCTGAGGACTTCATAGAGCGTCCGGGATTGGCGACACAGCAGGAACTGTTTGAACACAGGAAGAACCTCCTGATAAAATACACACAGTATTTGGAAAATTTTTGTCCCACGACACTAAATGAAACGGTAGTCCGGATACAGCGATGTAGGTTAAAGCGAACGAGGCTAGCAGAATCAGAAATTTCCGCGAACAGCACGCACCTGACGCTAAGTCCGACAGTCGCGGATCCGACAGGATTCCTGCTGACGGACAGGACGAACGTTACCGTAGCGCCCGGAGATATCGTCGTGACACAGATCGCGCAAACACATACCCCTACGACCACGAAGACGTCAGCGCTTATCAGATCAACTGCGAAAGAGCAACAACAACTGGTGCATGTAACATATTCAGACGGCACTAGCGAATGGCTAGATAGAATGGTAGTCGTGAAAATGGCCAAATGGCAAGAAGCTTGCAGAGAATGTGAAAGGGAAAGAGCTGAGCTGACAAAAGAGCATAGACTCATAAGCAGCACAAGAATGCTAAACCCGCAAGCTGCCGGCGACGCGACTACAAATAGATCCCTGGAGATATCGACGGTCCTAATGAATGGTAGCACGAACCCTAATGTGCTGACAAATCCCACGCAAAACGACCCAGTTCGAACGACACATCATCCGGTAAATCCACAGAATGCCTATCATATACCGTTAGGCCCTCAAACCCCAACTTACACAACCTGGGGAAGGGGGGCGCACAGTATGTATACTGTACCGGAATCTGCTAACACGTGGACACTCGGACGACGTATCATCTTGAACAATTTGGTTGTAGATGTGGGAAAAATCGTCAGGTCCTGAAAGATCGGGTTTTCGGGCCTAGCGGAAACGACCAGCATCGAAGAGTTTTTGCAAAAGGTGGAGGAGTGCAACAGGTCGTCCAATTCATCAGATGCGGAGTCGATCAACGGCATGACGGAACTGTTGTCTGGGGTGGCGCTACACTGGTATCGGCAGACGTGACATCGATGACATACGTGGCAGGATTTTTTGCCACTCGGTGCGTCTCATATACGGAGTCGATAAGATCTTCCAACAGAGACTAAGTCAAAAAGCTGAGCAAAGAACTCAACATCCTAAAGAGCCTGTAAAGGACTATATTAGTACAGCAACTTCAGACCCGAATTCGTAAATGACCGAGCGATGACGGTGTAACACGCTGGTTTTGGGCTCATTCAATAGGTTTTACCTTCAATATTTAATCCCAAGTGGAATTTTTGATGTAAAATTGGGGGGTGATATAAATAAACAATAAAAACATGCAAAATTCGACGATTTTTCCCGTTTTCCTCAATTATCTCGGAAAATTTGCACTAAATCGTATCAACACCTTCATACTTTTTTGTAGATCTTTGCATGTTCTCCAAATTTGATCTCTACAAATTTTTTTGAGAAAACGTTCCTATTCCGAGTAATAAGCAGAAAAAAAAGTGAAAAAAGATTTTTATATGTTTTTTCCATTTTTTTGCAAAAATCAGACAAGAATTAATCCACTTCATTGTAGATCATGATAAAATCTATAAATTATGTATCTATCAATTTTTTGTCATAACCCTCCTATTCCGAGAAATAAGCAAAAAAGGGAGAAAAAAATGATTCTTTATTAAAAGCCACTAAAAACTCAAGTAGAATCTAGAGCTGATAATACCAAAGTAACTATCGGATTTATGAGCAAATCAAAAAAGAAATCACCCGCGTTGTGTCTTTTGTCAATTGCAATTGTTCATGCGGAATTATTAAACAAATTTTCAGGAAATTGCTTATTCTGGAGAATTGAGTACACCAAACGGTTCTACGTAAAAAATCAAAGAAAAAATGTATAGAGCACTTTTTTGTAATAGTTGAAATTTGTTCGTTGTGAAATCGTTATAAACAATTTGACCTCATCAAATTCCTGATTTGCCAGCCAGCTGAGTAGTCAAGAGCAGTGGGCAGAAGTAGTGTGTAGCAGTAATTCAGACTTAATACAGCGCGCATTTTTCAAATTTGCATATCTAATTTATTGGAATATGAACGTTTTTCAACCAATACATGACAAATAAATTTGCAGAACTTTTAAAAATTCTATAAATGAGTTTATTTTCATCTGAGTCCATACTATCTGCGAAAAAGAGGTGATAAAAAGAATTTTTTCGGGAATCCATTTGTTTATAACGATTTTACACTAACAAATCGGAATCTTTAACGAAAAAATGTTCCATATATTTATGCTTTGATTTTTTACGTTGAACCGTTGGTGTGTACTCCATTCTCCAGAATAAGCAATTTCCTGAAAATTTGTTTAAATAATTCCGCATGAACAATTGCAATTGACAAAAGACACACAACGCGGGTGATTTCTTTTTTGATTTAACTCATAAATCCGATAGTTACTTTGGTGTTATCTGCTCTAGATTCTACTTGAGTTTTAGTGGCTTTTAACCCATTAACGCCCAGGATTGCAGTTTTTCAAGATCATGTTTGATTGGTCGCCAACAACGCTAGGTTGATAGGAATCTAGCAAAACACTGTACCCTACTATTTTTTTCGGGTATGCTCTTTCAGATTTTGATACTTAAGAAGCTTGAAAAATCGATCTTCACGGAAAATTTTTTTCCCAATTTTTTCCAAAATTCCACAAAAATTTTAGGATACATTTTCTGAAAAAGTAATTTTTTCGAAACCTTATGTCACTCGGATCTACTCGTTTCCATGAAAAGTCGTGCAATTTTTATATGTACTTTGAAACCCTGTATTTGCAGGAAACCGATTTTTGAAAATACTTCCAAAATGGCGGCTACAAAATTTTGAAATTTGGAATAACAACGCATCATGTGTGCAATTCTCAGAAAATCCACCGATTTGGACTAAACTGCGTGTTCTCACGTTTTTGAGGTCGCTGATTCCGAATCTGAGGTCCGATTCTCAAAATTCAAAATGGCGGATTGGACGGAATTTTTTTTCAACCAATTTGGACCAAATCGTGTGTTTATACGTTTTCAGGGTCGCTGATTACAAATCTGGAGTCACATTGTGAAAATTCAAGATGGCGGATGTAATATGGTGGACGAAATGTTGTTATTTCAATTGATTTTTAACAAATTTTGTGTGAGGGCTTCTAGGAAACAGTCAATTATGCATATTGGATTGATTACAGTTAAAAACACAGAAACATTCCGATTTGATGCTATAGAAGTATCAAGACAGATGACTAGAAATTGTTCCAAAGCGAAAATTCTTTTATCGCATTCTAACCTCAAAGTAGCTGCTTCGCTGCTGCTGATTTTGGATTTTCATTCGATAAAAACTTTGTACGAAACTTCTTCGTAAAGGCTTTTTTGTAAAGTTGTTACGTAAATATCTATTTACATATTGATTCGCAATGTTCAGTTGAACACCATTTGCCAGGGTATATCGATTCATACCCTGTTTGCCCGATTTTCACCAAGTGGAGGTTGTGCTCTCGAGAATCTTGTTTTTTCTTTAGTTTCAAATTTTTTTTTGTATTTTCCCAATGTGACTCCAGATTCGTAATCAGCGACCCTGAAAACGTATAAACACACGATTTGGTCCGAATCGGTTGAAAAAAAATTCCGTCCGCCATATTGGATCCGCCATTTTGAATTTTGAGAATCTGACTCCAGATTCGTGATCAGCGACCCTGAGAACGTACTTGCACACAATTTAGTCCAAATCGGTTGAGAAAAGAATAATTTGTCCGCCATATTGCATCCGCCATCTTGTCTTTTGGAAATCGGACCTCAGATTCGGAATCAGCGACCTCAAAAACGTGAGAAACACTCAGTTTAGTCCAAATCGGTGGATTTTCTGAGAATTGCACACATGATGCGTTTGTAATTCCAAATTTCAAAATTTTGTAGCCGCCATTTTGGAAGTATTTTCAAAAATCGGTTTTCTGCAAATACAGGGTTTCAAAGTACATATAAAAATTGCACGACTTTTCATGGAAACGAGTAGATCCGAGTGACATAAGGTTTCGAAAAAATTACTTTTTCAGAAAATGTATCCTAAAATTTTGTGGAATTTTGGAAAAAAATTGGGAAAATTTCCGTGAAGATCGATTTTTCAAGCTTCTTAAGTATCAAAATCTGAAAGAGCATACCCGAAAATAGTAGGGTACAGTGTTTTGCTAGATTCCTATCAACCTAGCGTTGTTGGCGACCAATCAAACATGATCTTGAAAAACTGCAATCCTGGGCGTTAATGGGTTTAAAGAATCATTTTTTTCTCCCTTTTTTGCTTGTTTCTCGGAATAGGGGGGTTATGATAAAAAATTGATAGAGACATAATTTATAGATTTTATCATGATCTACAATGAAGTGGAGTAATTTTTGTCTGATTTTTGCAAAAAAATGGAAAAAACAAAAATTTGTAGAGATCAAATTTGGAGAACATGCAAAGATCTACAAAAAAGTATAAAGGTGTTGATACGATTTAGTGCAAATTTTCCGAGATAATTGAGGAAAACGGGAAAAATCGTCGAATTTTGCATGTTTTTATTGTTTACTTATATCGCCCCCCAATTTTACAACAAAAATTCCACTTGGGATTTAATATTGAAGGTAAAACCTATCGAATAAGCCCAAAACCAGCGTGTTATACCGTCATCGCTCGGTCATTCGTTAAAATGACACGTTTTCGGCCTGAAGTTGCAGTACTATATCGTCTGCCTGCTGACAATTTTGAGCAAAATGCAACTCACATGGCCGTTATCGCAGCAGATCGACCTACTGCTTGCAAATCTGCTGCCCATACTGCAAAGACAGATCAAACGCGAACGAATCGCAGACGTCGATACGTTCGTACGGGAAGCAAGGGAGGCAGAGTACTCAATAAATGCGGAGAAGTACTATCAACCTCCTCCACCGCCGCCTATGAGTCTTCTGCCGGAGACAGTCCTCCAAACCAGGGAGACAGAAATGCGGCCGGAATCCGACTTTGCCTGACAGCCTACAATGGAAACAAGGCTGCCGAGAAGGAGCGGGGGAATCGGAGAAGGGCAAAATTTCAGAAGCGCCTTTCGGCACCAGGAGACGCAAGACATCGCAGCGCATAACTCGACTTCACTCAAGAGCGTGACACGCAATACTACAACGTGAACGCTAAATCACGCCCTATTATCAGCTGCAGCTCGAGTTTCCGCAAAACTGGCACCAAATTTCAATCAAAATTATATCGCCATTGAGCAAATCGGTCCTAACATCAATCGACAACAGGACGCGCCGGGTAAGGATGACGGAATAACCCACATTTCCTGACATTGAGGACGAAGCTTTGGGATCTGAGAATCTGATCCTAGCAACTAGCGGCGAAGCTACTGGCCAGGGTTTCGGCACGAACGCAACAGCTGAACCGGAACCTTCGAGGAAACGACGTGGGTGGCCCCGAAAAACTCCCTTACCACGACGAAAACTCACCATTGTCGAACGGGACTGCTGCAGGTACGATCATAAGCGCACCTGACGAGGCTAGCCCAAAGAAAGTACTGTACAAGCTCATGACAAAATGTCGAGCGATTGGGATGCCAGAATACTGCGGATACCATAACGAGCTCGAACGCTGACGTAGCGAGTGAAAAGGAGATAATGACAAGCAACATCGCTGACCAGGCACCGAGAAGACACGGAGTATCGAACGGTCCTAAGGATCAGCATGATTAGTTTTGCAACGGTCCTAACGACTCGAACCAGTTCTGCCCGAACTACTGAAAGGACCTAAGATCCCTTTAACTTGATGCTGAAGAAGAGGACGACGAAGGCTCGGAACCTCTACAAGCAGTATTGGCTCCGCATCGCCACCAAAGAAATGCCAGGCCATAGTTTTTAGTTTTTTTTCTTTAAAAAATTCTAGGCCATAGTTTTGTTTTCTACCGGAAAAAATATCCAGTGGACGATGACAGGTTTTTTCTCTAGGATAAAAAAACGGTGTGGTGTTCGTGCGGCCCGTTGGGAGAAGCGACGAGCCGAGCGAGCTCCCTTATCGTCGTAGCCGCGAGTCGCGAAGGAGGTGTACGCGCAAGTATCCCGCCAGCGCGAGGCCGGGGAGCGCGATTATCGTCCGGAGCCCGCAGATACACACACGCAACCGCGAACCGAGACCCGGAAGTGCCGTGACGCGAGAGTGCCCGAGACAGAGCGCGAGATCGAGTGCACGAGAGAGAGCACCAGGACGCCGAGGCCGACGACCGTATCGCAGCCGACAGCAGCCCGAGCGAGTGCAGCGAGAGCCGAGAGAGAGAAAATAAGAGTCAGCTGCAGCGTAGAGGTTTGCCCAGTGCGCGTCGCGGTCCCGGTGCTTCCCCCTAGTGAACACATGTGTTGGCGAGCGCGCCAACACACATCTACGAAAACGCCGAGAACAACGGGCTTTGGCTCTAGCCCGGGCTTTTTTTCATCGCCCCCCCCCCCACGTACCGTAGAACAAACGCACGTAGAGTCAACTCCGCTCGAGACCTCGCGCGCCACCGGTGCTCCCCCGCGCGAGAAGCTCGTGTTCCCATGCTGAGCTGGCCGAGGCATTCTTGTTGCCCCGTATTAATACAGAGTGCCCCGGTTAGAGCCAATCTCTTGACGTATCTTAGTGTACCTGGTACGAACGAGCACTAGGTCACAGAAGCAAAAATGAGGAGCAATCGTAAGGAGCAACCGTGAGAAGCAAAATGACGGCGGCGGCGGCGGTTCAACTTTTAATATAGATATAGATTTTTCAATGCATGTATGTAAAAGTTATATATGCACAAAAAATCGAATTTTCTTAAAATTCGACCTTTTTTTCAATTTTGGGAGCCCAGAAAATCATTCTATTTACCTGAAAATGAAAATAATGATGATGATCTAATTTTTAGTGCATGTTCGACTTCCACATACATGAATATAGAATTAGAATATAAAAGATAGAATTTGAAAAAATTTGTTAGTGTTTTGGTGATGGGTATTAATGAATTTGTCACAACAGAATCACAAACAAAATTTTCACCTTGCCCACTTCTCGTGGAACGTCGCATATGTATGTGGAAGCTCAGTCACTAAGATTCAATCGATTCTGATTTAGCTCAGAAGCTCATTGGATAAAATAATTGAAAAATCTAAACTAGTTTGCTAACGATTAGTTTGCTACATCGCTTTGTTTGACCTTGATATGCCATCTGAAGGTCAAATCAATAAATTCCGAAGGTCAATCTCGGACGTATTTCTCTCCGCTCTTTACAGTAAAAAATGATTTCCTATTCAAAATCTTTATTTTGACTTCGGTTTGACCTTCAAGATCAAGGTCAAGGTCAAGGTCAAGTCCAAGGTCACCCATAGATTCAGCGTGAGGTCATAACATTGACCATAGTATTTAGAAGTCAATCCAAGGTCATCCTTGCAGCTAAATCCGGCCGTCCCGGTACTTTTTGAACACCCTTTATATATATCAAGGAATTTTGGGGATTGCTCCATCTAAATCTAAGGTGAGATCTAAGGCAGAAGAAATACCACCTTGATTTTATTCTTACAGGTTAATAATCTTTAGTAGACATCAAAATATTCAATGATACGTAGAGAGTTGGCGAGCGGAGCGAGTAAGGAATACCCCTCTAGTAAATTACAATACATTACCATTGAGGAAGGAGACTACATTTGAGCAAATATCACCATCGCATATTGATGAAATTGTAGATGCCTGACTTTGACAGCCTCATAAGTATATAACATGCTATAACGTTACTAGATAAAAACAAAAAATATAATTGCTTTTTTGAACTTCAATTTGTCACATTAATTGTTTTAATCAGTTTTTAGACATTTTATTTGGTTTTTATACATAATTCAATAATTATGAGAACAATCTTCTATTTAAAGCAATTGCCATGTTTTGACCCGACTTTGCAGAGGGAAAATATTTGAGTTTTGAGCGAGATACGTCAGGGGTATATCCTTTTGAACCCTGAGATTTGAATCTTGGTTGCCTCCGCCAGATTGTTAAATGCGCTTGTGCTGTAAAGCTGGCGCTCCGGCGAGCCTAGCAGCGGACTTTGCCATGCGAGGTTCGTGGACTGTGTGTTTGCGGCACTCAATTCTTAGCGCGCAGACGGAGAAAAAGGCGGCGAGCAGAGTGCGCAACTATCTCGCAGGCTGTTGAATGGGGGGGGGGCTCCTGTGCCTCCTGCTCTCTTCCTACGTCGCTTCTCAACAAATTAGGGGTTGCTGGTCCATCAGTCGCTCTCCAGATACAGGTCCTGCTCCCACGTTTCTGCTACTCTACTTCTGTGAAGGGAGGGAACATTTCCTTCACTTACACGACAATAATTATTTGTTTATACTTTCACGGCAAATACTACAACTTCCCTCGGCTCTGATGATCGCCATCTTCCAAGAATCCCGTTAGTAAACTTGGAACGCTCCTCGGAGGTGCTAAGACACTGCCCGAGTCGCAAAATAGCTCCTTGTATGTTGTATAAATGATCGATTTTTGAGGGCCAATCCAGAGTGAAGTGAAAAAGGAAAAATTACAAAATCCACCACATTTTTAATTCATGCGACGTTTCGCCAGTAAAGTTCACTAGCCTCATCAGGCTAAAAATTTATTGCACAAAAAAACACGTGATAAATAGTACAATCTGTGTACAAAACAGTCGACGAAATAACAAAAAACTATTCGTTGTCAGCAGTTTTGAATAAATTCATATTATAAAATGCAGCAGTGGAAGCGGCTGCTTCCATTGCCATTGTCAAACCATTGTGAATAAAACTAACAGCAGTGGTCTTATATACTATCAGATACGTTGCGTTTTGAAAAATCTTGTTGGAGCATTTCCGAAATGAGTTGTATCTTATAACTTGCTTCGCGGTCTAAAATTGTAACGTTATTTCAAGCGAATGTGTGCGTACTATTCTCTATGATATGCAAGGGGAAAGTTAGTGGTTTATTAGTAATTTTTTCATGTTCTTTGATTCTATCTTTTAATTTTCTTTCCGTTTCTCTAATGTCGCATGCCAAACAGTCGTAACAGACAAATTTAGATACTACACCCGTTTGACCTATAATGTAGAAAATCCGATTGAACAAAGTCGGTCATTTACAAATGAATCTATAAATTTTTCTGGGTGATTATTCTGCAATGACATTCTTTTAACTCTATTAAAATTATCATTGTGAAATCTTTTATCTGAAAGTAGAACAGATCTATTGTCACGGGCGGACAATTACATTGCCAGGCCCTGTGATATCTCTCTCTATAATAGTGTATTATTTGTGAATATTAAGCTATGTTTCAGCGTCCAGCGAGAGAGCCAGCGCTGCCGACAACGTGAGAGAGAGAGAAACCGCGTCGCGAACGAGATTCAATCCGCGCGTCGCGTGACGTCAGCCGAAGACGGCCGAAGCGAGCTCGGCCGGCCGAGCGCGCGGCGGAAGTATTTAGTTTATTGCCGGCCCTCGTGCGCGATACCACGAGCCCTCGATACCACGAGACCGCCCGGGCAATCGCGACCCCGAGGACACCTGCGGACCGATCCCCCACGTCACCCGTTTCGCTACCGCACGCCGAGGCCGAGTCGAGGACGAGGACCGTCTAGCGCCGGAGCATCGCCGAGTAAGTGCCGTCCGATCGCCATCTCTCTCTCTCCCGGCCAACACGCGTTCACGCTCTCTCTCGCTCCGGTCCGCGAGACGCGACCCAGGGCTCGTTGCCCTTCTGTGTAACTTCCTTCCCTAGAATTAAATAAACTTTGTGTTCGTCAGAACCATCGTAGTTTTTATTTGCCACACTGTTCCCGCTCAAGATCCTACTCCCGCGCACACGAGCCTCACCATCTCGTGCGCGCAATCCTCTTAATTGTTATCATGCTCCAGGCCCTAGGGCCTATACAGTATTAATTATTAGTAATAAATACGGCGGTGATACTATCTATTAAATTGGAAATAATATTACACTTTCGTTGAAATCTATGATTCGAATTAAAATTTAGTAATCTACCAGAACATATTGGTTTTTGATATCAATTAGTAATTCATCTATCGTTAGTTCTAATAATTGTAATATCCAAAAAATGTATTGCATCAGTTTCTTCCAATTCGTGTGTAAATTTTAAATTGTTATTGTA
>JAJGQD010000376.1:0-16244 GCA_020882685.1 Aphelinus atriplicis
TTTTTGTTATCTTGAATTTTTTGATTAAGTCCATAGTTTTCGAGAAAAAAAATAAGCAATGTTTTTTATAAAATTTTCACGTTATTGCCGCCATTTTGTAAAAAAAGCGATTTCACTTCGATAAAAAAATTTCCTCTTAAACTGAAGCATTTTGTCCACCTTTGTCCATAAATTAGAGCACAAATGATTGGCGATAACATTATGAAAAAAATCGAGAAAATTTTTTTTTTTTAAATTTTCGCATTTTTTGAGTTTAAATCGGCCATATCTTTTTTTCTAGGAGTTTTATCATAATTTTGACCACGGATTCTGAAAGAGCATAAAATTTCACGCCAGAATAAGTGGAAACTGAATCCTTTCAAAGACGGTAACATGCCAAATAATCGCGTCGAAAAGTTGACAGAAAATCGAGGCGTTTGGTCGTTAATGGGTTAAATGAGCATTAACCAAAAAGGTATATCATATATACCTTCAAAATGAGCCAAGCTGCATCTTGCTCAGACTTTTGTACGCTGAACAGCATCATTCCTAAAAATTGTTCTTTTTCGGTCATTACACGCGTAAAATCAAGAGGAAAATCAATAATCCATGATTTGGGAGGTGGCACATATTGGGTAGACTTGACAAAAATAACGAACAAGTGGCGCGTCTTGGGTATATCTACCTCACTACGGAGAGCAAGAAATTAGATTTTGAGCTTCATATTCCGAACAAAATGTACTTCCTCGGGTTGTGCAAGTGAGTACATGTATCAAAATCGCTGAATACTTTTCGATGTACACGAAAACTAACAAAACTGTATCATGGGTTACCAATTTTACGATAAGATTTCGCATAATTATTACGTGTGATATACAAGTGATGCATAATAACCTGAAGAATTCTCCTTCTCTGCAACTCATATGTAACCTTGAATAAAAATGACTTTATTTTTCATCTTATTAATTTGTATAAAAGTATGGAACACTGCCAAGCGCCAAGCACACGAGTAGTTAATGCATTCAGGTGTAAATACAGCAAAGCTCCAGTAATATATTGTAAATTATAGATGTTATGGCACAATAATTCCTAAGAAAATTGCTACTGAAAGTAGTTGTACTATGAATGTCGAAATCAAACCATTGAAATGCACACATTTCATAATCTGACTACTGTATTGCTTCCATTGCATTACGATGACAGTCGATACATATTTCTTGACTTTGAGTCTTTTTATTCTTATATGCTTACTATCGATGTGCTTTCAGATATAAAAAATTTTATTATATTAATATTTATCAATATTTCGTATTATTTATTATGCAATTTTGACATTATGTCGAATTCTATGATACTGACCAAAATTTGTTTTTTTTATCACTTTCAGAATATATTTAATTTGACTGTTATGTTACAACTACCTTGTAATGCAATACATCAACAAGCTACAGAATCATCATTGGAATCAGATGTTATGTGAATTTCATGTTATTTTCATGTTATATTACTATGATATGCAATTAAATCGGGAAAATGGAAAGAAGCGTATGGACGTGTTCACGAATGGCCGGGGTAGTCGGTGACGAGTGTTAGACGTTCATACAAGTGTTTAAATTTGAAGGCACCAGTACATACAAGATTTCATGCTGCGAGAGCTCGTAAAAAGGCGTTTTAAAAAATGCACTACTGTCCAAAATGCCATTTCACGCACCAAATACATACAAACATTAAAACCTTTGCCAACTGCATTAGCAGTACATGCTTTCTCAAAAAACCTTTGCGTTAAAAAATTCATGCTTTAATTCAAATATGGTATGCTGATGACTGACGATATTACAAAGATTCTGTATCAATTAATGTAATAACGATTGCTAAGGATGTGAACAACCGGCTACATGGAACATAAAGAATATTTTCTATTCTTTCTATAGAAAATCTCATTTATTCCCGTTGATTGCTAGGGAAATAAAAAACAGATGTTGCTGAAAATCGAACTCGGTTCACATCTTTCTTTTTTGGTTGATATCTTGGGCCGAAAATAGCGTATACATACGTTAGTACATATATTTTTTTGGAATTAATATTTTTCAAACCGTACTTGATGGAAATGAAGGTTTAGTCTCATTCGAAAGGTTGATTTTTGATGATTCGAAAGCGTTCTTTTTGAGAAAGCAATAATGACTTACAAATCTAACATCAAATGTGTTGAAGGAAACTGAATATTTCGTAAGGTGGGAGCAACATCTCGGCTTCGCAGTATAAGAAGTACAAATTCAGTGACGAGTTAGAAGACAAATTGTTGCGTTGTTGTTACTACCCAACGAAATATTTCCAATACTAATGCAATAATAATTTTTTGGCATAGTAGTCGTTAAGTACACATGCTTTGGCCTTGGTTTGCGGAATTAAAGTTAACTTCATACGGGCAAACCAATGTTCAAAGCAAACTCTTATGTCTACTATGACAGAAAGTAATATTTGAACCATGGGCGTTACGTGCAACTTACACCCTCAGCTGATCATGCAATCTTTCATACTCTAGATATCGAAATAGCTATTTCATGCAAAACAAGTGGAACACAATTCAATACTTCAATATCAAACAGTTAATGGAAAATTTGATCGAAGTAATATTTTAAAACTATTAATACAGTTTAATCTTATTCAAGTACATTTTCTATTTTCTATTTGCTATTATGAACCAGCTTTTAATAAACTATAGCATGCGAAACTTGTTGAACGAATTAGTGATGGGTATATTTTTATCTAAAAATCAATGATGTCAGGAAAAACACTCTCAAAAACTTTTAAACGGAAATAATACTAATTCAGCAATTGCTGATAGAGTATCGCTTTCCACCAAATACGTGAGAAAAATGAAATTATTTACCTGTGTGTCAATGAATATCATGTTTTTACTTATATTTAAAACGTAATTGACTTGAGTAAGTTATACTCAATCAATAATGTCAGTCATGAATAAATCGGAAACTTATTGATTCTATTTCCAAAATATACCCACTGCTTATCATGAAAGTCAACAGTTCCAATATTCTATTCCAATCCTCGAATACGATGACTATATACTGGATTGAATTAAAATAATATGAAAAGATTCTGATTTCAATTGAACTTACCACATCCAGAAAGAAATTTTTGGTTGCTAGTTTTTCTTCTATGACTGACAGTTTATTTTCAGTATCTATTGGGAAATATTTAGCTATCTCTGATAAAATAGCTAATTGCGTTTCTTCTCCATTGACATTGATATGCCCACTTTCAAGCTTCCCCATTCTCGATTCCATCAGTGTCAATCGTTGAGATATCACATTAACATTTTGTGATACCTTTTTGAGCGTTTCTAGTGGAAGAAAAACATATTATTATTATAACAAAGTTGCATGGCTAGTTGAAAACCGGATAAACATAATTGAATTGATTTCATTCGAATGTTTGAATTTGTGGTTAAAAGAAATATAATCTCGATAATAGTAATGATTAATTATAGCTTAATTTATTTTCCAATATTAAATTTATCCATGCAAGACATGTTAACTGCTTTTAAAAAATTCAACACGACTTGTTTAACGTAAATTTCAATGTGATAGATCATTTTCAATATTTGAAAAAGTTTATAATGCCTAGTTCATGGAAAATTCGAGGTTGTGTAAGAAAATGTGAATTATCACGGGTGTATAATATGTCTCATGACATATCGATGGCTTCTTTCAAGGAAAAAAAATACAAATCTTTCCGCGAAAGAATGAACATTTCAATATCCTTGCGAAAAAAGACACTTTTTGTGAGCAACTGTAATTTGGTAAAGTTTGTATAAAAATGTATAGCATTTGAAGGGATGAGAGTTTCAAAATTGATATAAGCTCTTTTACTATCCAAAAGTCGTGAAATTTTAGGAAAAAAATCATTCAATTGTAAAAAACATCTTATTTTCTCTCATCTCATATTCTTTTTCTTGAGGGGAGGTTCTCATCTAGCACCTCGAAAATGACCCATTTTTCTTTATTTTTTTTCTCATAGAAGGAATTGAATAATGGTATGGAACTTTCTCACACATATTAATATATTATTTAAGTGTACATAAAAATTTTTTTTATTACAAAATAATCATTATATAAATGTTAAACAAATGTTTATGGGCACGTCTCGAAAAAAGTCTCCGCATGGTGGGAATCCTAGTCTTCAATTATTATCTGAGATCAAAAAACAAAAATATGGATATACCAATAATATCGAGAAAAATTAACAAAATGACGGACTTGTGAAATTTACGTACCGATTTCGCACTTTTTTTATGCTCTTAAAATCGATATATAGACAAAAAATAATAACAAAATTAATGGTTTTATAGGTATAAGCTCCCAGGAATTCAATTGCCTTTAAAATAAAAAAAGAATTCAAGTCGATCCCTCAATTACTTTTTGAGCTAGGATTCCACCAGTTTAAAAAAAGGCGTTTTGAGATAAACGTGTTTAAAGATTCGGTTAACGAAAAGAATAACGTTAATCATAGGTTCCATTATTATGCTATAACTTCTTTGAAAAAAATATTCCGGTCACACGCATATTCTACACATCATGAGATATCAGAATCAGCCTGAAACCCTTTTTTCGAAAATTCGATTTCTTTTTTTTACTCAAAAAGTTAGTAGATTTCCCGTAGAATACGCTCCTGAAACCCTTTTTTCGAAATTCGAGCTCCGAGTGCTTTTTCCAAGGGATTGCTGATTGAAGTATAAGTACGATTTAACAATAAATTAAAACTTTAAACGCGTTTTTCTCGAAACTGCTCTTTTCAAATTGGGCGAACTCGTAGCTCCGAGGCTATCAAATGGATCGACTTCAAATTTTGACAGTAGCTCCAAATATATATTCTCCTCCGAAACACGTAGCCGTTTTTTCGAAATTTCGAAAATTACCTATTTTACCGACAATTGACTGCTCTTTTTTTAGTCGAAAATTTTTACGTTTTTTTCAAACATGCACAGTTTCTACAAAAACCGACCAAAAAAAAATCCTAATAACGTCGATAGATAATCTTATGTAGTTTCAAAAAAATTTGGAATTTTTGTTCTTATGGTTGCCGAGATATGGGTTCGCCCGTGGAGCGCCTCAAAAAAAGCTTGTACCGGAGATCCACTGTGGTGCCGCCATTTTGTATGGAATCCATAATAAAAAAATTTTTTTTCATACTTCGATAGATGTTCAATAAACCCTGTGAATTTCATCACAATCCCTCTTTCCATAATACCATAAAAACTTCGCAAAAATTACACCTTTTTTTTGGCCTCTAGAGTGGTGTTACCCCTTTAGAAAATGTCATTTTTCGGGAAACTTACGAATTTTGACTATTTTTGACAAACATAATCGGATTCTACACGGAAAAATAGACAATAATTTATGTGATTGATTGGGGATTAATCAATCATTATTTTTTTACTTGAATTTTCCTTTCAGGAAAACCACCGTAAGATGTACTTCTTTCCTGGGAAAATTGTGATGTGTCTTTCTTCGGGGAAGGATTGTGAGATGTGTCTTTCTTCGCGAGAGGCTTGTGAAATGTGTTTTTCCGTAGGTAGATTTAAGATTGTTAACTATTGATGACTGGATGTTTGAAATTTATTAATATATTGAAATAAAGAACTAACCGTAGATTACGTCGAGTTTATCATCTATAGTAAACTGTTCATTTGCCGATTGTGGGGTGCTTGTTGGTACATTAGCTAGTACCTCAGCGATACTATCCACATCAATGATTTTATCTGTAATATCTAACCTCTCTTCAGTACATGAATTTGGTTCCTTGTCCTTTTTTGCAGACCCATCATTTTGCTCGACTGATCTTCCACCTTCAGATTGGATATCGGTATCATGTTCATCATCTGAATCACTAGCATCGCCACTATCTTCGCCACTATCTTCGTCACTATTTTCTACCTCGTCTAACAACTCCTTATTGATACCTATCATCTTTTTTGATTTTTTTTTGACATACAGCTCTGCATCTTTAATGATTTTTCTCTTTCTCACAGACCGAGATTTTCGTCTTTTATCAGGATCACTAGTATCTTCATCCAGGTTTGCTTTAATGTCTTCCACGGCATTGATGTAATCGTCTGAAAATTTTCATTTATCTATTATATGCGTTAAAATGTTGAATTTTTATATAGGAATAACCATCTGTAACTCAAAAATAATATTGACTGCATCCCCGAAATAGTTGGCTTATCAAATAATTCATCGAGAAAAGCAGATGACATTATATAGACTGTTATTGGTTTCGAAAAAGAAATAGCTCTAACTTCAATTCGAGTTAACCGAAAATTCGCGAAAAATTCAGAGCAATAAGAAATCATAAATAATCCGAAAATTTAAAATTTACATTTAAGGGGGGATATACAGTTAGAAAGACAAAAAAATTCGATTTTTTTCCAGTCATTGGATATTATTCTCTCGTTTCAAGAGTTTCCTGAGATTCAAACTATTTTTTCCATACTTTTCACATAGATTAGCACATGAAATCAGCTAATAAATCTCGAACGAGATTTCAATGCATTAATAAAAAAAAAGAAGAACATGAAAATACTCGAATTTCACAAAACCACATGAGAGTTTATCGAATTTACCTTTATATTTGATAAATCGTATACTGTATTCTTTCCAATCTTCGTCAGGTTTATCATGTCCAATTGCAGCTTTTTTGATTCTATCAATGTCCTTATAAGGAGGCCATTTCATTTTTTGACCATTTTTTGACAGCCAGGTTGAAGAAACTATGCGCTTTTCACCCTCTTCATCTTCAATGATGGCAAATTTTTTCGCCATTTTGTGTCAAACGATGCCTATTGAATCTGAATTTTGAAAAGAACATAGATCACGATTACTATGTAACTAATCAATCTAGGAACATTATATGAATTTCTTATCAATTCGATTAAACAATCTATAATTTGGGGCATTTCACGAAACGTTAAAGTTAAGCCCAAGCACGTGGAGGCATTTTCACATGTTCCCTACTCAATTCCTCGAATATAACGGAGAAATCCTATTTTTTCAAAAGCTATAATAACGTAAAAAACGTCAGCTATCGATTTAGACTACCAAAAAAATGAAAAAATAGCTGTTCCAAGTATAACCTGTTTTTTTGCTGTCAAAGCATAAAAATTTTGGAAAACTAAATTTACCGTCGGGAAGCTGAGGAAAAAATTACATTGATATTATATCTGACATTATTTATTGGTGTTATAGAGTAGTAAACAAGCGTCGAAAACACGAGGTTTTAGTATTCGCGTGGAGGCTTTCGAGAGCTCACGTGAAATGCCCCATTATGTATAAATTGTTATGCAAACCATGAATCTCGTACTCATTTCTAATGAAACTGACCAAGCGTAAACTTGTTTCATTTTTAACATATACCCATTATTGCTTTGAGAAAGAATATTTTGCGAGGACCTTTGAACTCATTCGAACAATTAAATAAGGTAAATCAGAACCATTTTCCATTGAAATTTGCAAATATGAGAATGTATTTTTATTCCAGAATAATATGGGTACTTAGCAATCATTGCTTACAATAACTAATAGATAATTAATGTGATATGGTATGAACTATAGGGAATGCAGCGAATTTCCCTGTGCCGAGTATTTTGAATATTTTTGCGCGAATCTGGCTACAGGGCCAATCTTCAATATTATCACACTCTTTAACGATACTGATATCTAATAATTTCCCACTCTGAAGATTATCTAATTTGTACAGATCATTTTCTCGAATACATCGTTTGCCAATCAAATATAATTGATCACTCTTAGCTATATTCATGACATTCACGATTGTTCTGTCGTTGAGCATTACGCAAGAATCCTTCTCAACATGTATATTAATATTCCATGAATTTATTGTTAATGATTTGTACTGTTGGTGAAATGTTCGATTATTAGTTAAGATACCATTAGAATGTGACTTCTCAACAGTAATTCGATTTTTATTACCAGTGTCATAATTCTTAATACTATTCAAACTTTCGTACTCAGACAGTCTTCTGGCAATCTGTTGTAGAGGTTTTTCAGTCTTTCTTACCAATTTTTTCAAAGTACATAAGTAACTTTCGAATGGAAAAGCGCTGAAATTTTCTACAGGTCCATATTTCCTAACATCTCTTACTATGTGAATACAGTTATGTACGTTAAAGGCAACGTTTTCCTCTCCATATATATTCTGAAAGTCGAATACGAATTTGAGCAACAAACCTTCAGCAAGATCGATGTTTTGACTATCCTTGATCAGTGCTTTATTCGTTAAAATATTAAAGCTTATGTGGAGTAATAGAAAGTGGTCAAATATATTTTGCGGTAGAACATCTCTCAGAATAGCTGGGCCAAAGTACAATAAAAAATGTCTAAATTCTGTAGCTTTCCAGAGCTTCCAATACGTTAGTGACCTCGAACGTCTATTAAAATCTTGCGGTAATTGCCCTTTCAAATTCTCTAATCGATCAGATATTTTGACGATATTTTCATTCGATAATTTGTAAGCTTTATTTCGTCGTCCTTTATCCCCTATCCAAAATCGTATCAATAGTCTGACGATACCAAGATACAATAAATGCATAACATCGAGAGGAACATCATCAATAACATCAAAATAACGTAATCGAGTCAAAATAGTTGGACCTCTTTGGTACTGACCCAAATACTCTAATCTTTCAAAGTTTTCATGTGTTCGTAATAATCTATGGCAGTAATTTTCAAGCTCTTCCATATTTTCAACTGGAAAACAAACTGATCTAACAAACTCTCCCTCAATATTACATTTACTGCAACTATGGTAGCCACTATGATACTTAGTATTCAAAACAAATGATTTTGCGGGACTATCGCATATAAGAGCATACATTTGAATATTATACGTCTTTTCATTAAACTTAAAACCATCATCAATTAGTTTAGACATTTCGTCAACAAAAGGCTTGAGAAATTCATTGGGATCATCTGGTTTGCTAATACCATGGTATATCCCTACCACGAAAACATTTTCAGATAGCGACTCTTTACATAGTATGACCCATAATCCTTTCTCAGATGATGAGTATAAAGGAGCTCCATCTACGAAGATCATTAATTTTATAAGATTATTCTCATCATTTGTTAACACTCGACTTTTGATTATTTTCTTCAACGCACTGTCTAATCCCATATGGCAATACGAGCCACTACCCATAGGAATCACAGGAGTCTGAACTGGAGTATTTAATAGAGTACGTGGATCTTTTGGGAAAGTTGTTTCTGTGTGGCTATTTAGAATTGATAATAAAGCTTTGATAGCATTATGCCCTATTTGGTACTGTTTTGCCCAAGTCGTAATTTCATCGACGAATTTTTTATCATTAACAGAGTCACTATTCATCATTCTATGATAGGCAAAATTTAATTCGATGTCTTGTTCGGATAAGACACTTTCATCGACATCAGAAATACTTTCTGCATCGCTGTCACTGTATCGATTTACGCAATCAGAATCATAATCGCTTAGATTTTTATGTAAATGTGAATCCTGCTTATCGTCAAACGACAATTTGAATGACTCTAAATCTCTGCTATTATCAACAGCCTGCATGTTTGCGCTTGTAGATTCATGCAAAATACTTTCTTCAATAACGTTTGTTGATGTTGTTGCAATATCAATATCTGTATGTGTACTTAGAGTATTGCTTAAGGTGTGCACTGTATGCATTGCACTTGTTGAAGCAACAGATGAAGAATCATCATTTATTGTAGTCAATGAAGAAGAAATATTTCTGAATTTTTTCTTCATCGTTCGCTACATTTTGAGCTGCTATTCGTCGAATGTGTCTAGAGCTCCGAGGTAACACACCTTTTCGTAACTTTGGCATTTCGATAACTCAATATGATTAATCAGTATAATTATTTTATAACATTTTTTCTGAAATAGAAAAGATCATTGTCAAGTCCAATTCGAGAGAGTATATTTCGAGTAACTACTGGAAATAATACACGCAATATCAATCGTTTTTCCCTTGATATATTATGAATATGGTGATGAGAGACCACGTCCAATAGGAATGAATACTACACTTGCTACAAGTTTGGCGAATCATAAATTTCCATGAGTACTATGGTTTGATACATTTCGGAATAAGATTATCTGACCATCGAATGATCCTAACCTGAATCGGATCATCGAAGACTCCAATAGGGAACTTGCGTGACATTTAATTTACCGAATATTTCAATTTTTCCTGGAAGAGTATGCTAAAATAATAAGATTCCCAAGAGCGATTTTTTTTTATCATCATTTTTCGATTTTTTACAATCGATTGAAATTTCGTGATTTTTGAACGCTGCTGACGTCACCACGTCTTTCGCGGGCGAACGGCGCGGTGGCGTGTATATATCTATATATATGGGCGTAGCAGAATATAGTATTCAACAGCATATGTAAACAATAGCTTATAGAAATCAGAGATACAAATTTCGACCAAAATCAAGCTTGATTTTGTCAAAGGCAGCTCCGAAAATTTGCCTGATGTAAGTTTAGACATGTTATTAGAGTTTGCAAGTGAAAATGAAAATTACAGTGGTGCTGAAATGCGAGGCGTTAAAACAATGAGGTTAGTTTTGTTTGTTGATGGTTTTCTCATAAGGTTGAACCAAGAGACTTGGAGATCAGAAATTAAATATAAATTCTTTCTCAGGAGTTGAGAAACTTGTGTTTTTACATGCCGGCACAAAACAAACTTTCATCTTTGTGTTGTTTTGGAGTACACTGCTTGAATAGTATATTCTGCTACGCACATATATATAGGTATATACACGCCACCGCGCCGTTCGCCCGCGAAAGACGTGGTGACGTCAGCAGCGTTCAAAAATCACGAGATTTCAATCGATTGTAAAAAATCGAAAAATGATGATAAAAAAAAATCGCTCTTGGGAATCTTATTATTTTAGCATACTCTTCCAGGGAAAATTGAAATATTCGGTAAATTCAATGTCATGCAAGTTCCCTATTGAATGTAATCGAAACTAAATTCGATGCAGGTCTAATAATTGATTATACATCGTGCATATACACAGAAATTCATTGATATCAATTTTCTATTCGCAAGAAATAATGTTTTTGACAAAAAGGAAATTGGGCCCTAAAATGGCTGCAAAGAATAAGATTTATGCCACAATTAACTAGTTAAAACACAAATCGTATCTGAAGTGAGTAGCGCCAAAGTAACTATGTCGTCGTTGGCATCAAAACCGCTGCTAACAGCCTCAACAGTAGGCTTTCTCAAAGAGAAAAAATGAATTCCACAGAATACATATATGAACCTCGATACATATGGGCAATTCTCTGTGGAATAGGACATCAAACAATTTTTTTTTACGTTCTAGGGCATCATATGATATTCCCAGAATCTTTTCAGATATTTCCCAGCACTTTAGCTCTGTTTAATAAATAGGCCAAGTTGTTGATTTCACTATTTTTGCGAATTTCAGAGGCATTTTCAACATTGATTTACACCCTGAAAATGTCGTAATGAAAATTCTCAGGTGAGATCTTAGGTGAGAATTCAGGTGAGTATTCAAAGATCATTTTCATTCTTAAAATGCATCAGATTGTACCTTAGAACGTACAGGGACTAACATTGAAATTTGGTAACATTTACAAATTGGCATCGACAGACATCGATTTAATATTGAAATTTATGAACTCATTAGTTGATCAAGAATTAAAACCAGAAATAAGTTGAATTTGAACGAATTAACGAATTATATCATCACTTGGTACCAACACTACTAAAAATGTTTAGGTTTATCTCAGGTGAGATCTCAGGTGCGATCTCAGGTGAGAACTCAGGTGAGCCCTACTGAAAATTCTCAGGTGAGATCTCAAGTGAGATCTCAGGTGAGAATTCAAGTAAGTTTCAGAGATCATTCTTATTCTTAAATGCATCAGATTGTAAATTAGAATGTACATACAAGACTAACATTGAAATTTGGTAACATATAAAAATTGGGGTCGATATAGAATTTGAATGGTCTCTGAAACTTACTTGAATTCTGTTCCATAAAGCCTGTATATAGTGAAAATATGGGCCTGGGCTGTGGAAGCTTCCAAAAAATTAATATATTACCTTAAATAGGCATGAAAATAGGCTCAAATGACCATTCAGGGGACCCTTCCACCGCCAACTCTTCTAAATTTTGCAAACAACTGTCAGTCTCATAGACTTATAAACTTATTTCTGGACAGGCCTAGTGTGTTATAAGGTGTGAGTAATGCACAGCTCATAATTTATTTTTTTGGATTAATATTCTTTATCGACTGAATGCAATTCATGACAATGTACTTTATTAGTAGTTCCTTGTAAATTTTAGCACAATAGAGACAATATATTGGCCATCAATGCATATAACTACTGATAGTTAGGTGGCGTCAAGTATTAGTAATTCTTGATCTATAAAATGATATTGATAACTCAGGATATGTATTAGCATGATAGAATGTGAGTTTTTACAGTGAATAATTGTAATAATACCACAGACAAGTGTTTGCAAAATTTGAAAGAGTTGACTGTGAATGAGTCCCCTGAATGGTCATTTTAGCCCATTTTCATGCCTATTTAAGGTAATGTATTGATTTTTTAAGAGTTTCCACAGCCTAGCCTATTGTTTTTACCATGTAGGCTTTATGTGACATGAAATGAGGCAGCTTTTAGTACCCATGAGGTGGGCCTCTTGACGAGCGAACTCCCAGGTTACATAAATAGAGTCTCTAATTGGAACTATGGAGTACTTTAAGTGCTTCAATGACCATGGGGATAATTTTTCTGTAAAATTTAGGTGATTTGCAGACAAAAATGTTTAATTCATTTTTTGTCTCAGAGGTCATTTTCAGAGTGTAAATTGAGGTTGAAAATGCCTCTGAAATTGCAAAAACAGTGAAATCAGCAACTTGAAAACAGGGTTTGAGCCAAATCAAATTTTTTGATGTTTGCTTCCACAGATTTCCATATGTAAATAAACATGTAGTGAACTTCATTTTATGGATAAGAATTTTTTTCAACATAAATAATTCTACACAAAGTAATAATCATTCTCCAAAATTTTTCTGTTGACTTCCAAAAGGGATTTGTTACACAGACATGAAATCAATGAACAAATAAGGCCAAACGATTCTACAGAAAAAGTAAAAAAATAAAATGTAGAATACATTACTACATAACAAGAGTAATATGAAGTACAAACTGATTATATTAAATAAGAGAAAGGAAAACATGCTAGTGCTTGAAACCATTCTACATTATCATTTCAAATGACGATTCTATTAGTATTAGAAAAAAACTACAGGGGAACGTAAATTAATGTAAACCTCATTCATAACGATGCAAGAAAAATATTAAGAGTGCTTTTGTACTCTGCTTATGCCATAACTAAAACACTAATACGGTACTAATGATACTTAGCTTGTTGTACTATAAACAAAATAGACTGATATTCTACAAACAATAAAGATTATTATTTGACCTAACCTATTCTCTATAGAACTGGTAGTCTTGCTCAATATCTGTATCTACATCTTGCTTGTATCAATGAAGTTTGGTCTAAATCAATCAGGTCGTCAAGAGTTACCTGGCTTCACTCTACAATCCATCAATTTTTCATATAAGTATTAGAGTAACCAATCTAGACCAAATTCTTTCCGATGGCAGTTTGGGTTTTTCAGAATAAATCTACACTGATTGCCTACACTGATATTGCTATACTGCTTATATAGCTACAATAACTTGCTGCACAGTATTGGTCTCATCTATTTATTATTACACTCAAGCAAAATATTAGTCTTTCTATATGAATTGGAATTAAAATTAATATTTGAGTCAAATAAGGCAAAGAACTTGAACTCGGATTATTTGTCATCCAAAATCATCATCATGAAACAATAACAAAAATATTTTTAGTAGAGTACCCATGTCACTTATATTCTTGGATAAATTTTCCCATTTAACTCCAGTCTCCAAGCTCAGAGTAAAATGTCGCATGAAAATTTTAATTTTTGCCTCATTTGAGGAAAGTATTATTATGAATTATGATAAATATAAATACAATAATAATTCAAGTGTTACAGAGTGTATGTAATCCAGTAAAAAGTTCGAAAGCTAGTAAAGTTCAGTAAGAGAATATACGCCAATGAAGAGAAATGCTGACGTCAGGCAAGAAGTATGATTTCATATAACGGATATCAATTAATTTTAAGAGACTTTTGTGGTGTGTTATACCCTGCAGATGTGAATTATGAGACTGTTCTCAAAACACTTAATCGGCAAAGGGGGGAAGATTCTCATGAATAAGTAAGTACATGAAAAAGGTTTCAAAATATCATAATATTGGTCTCTATGGTAGAATAAATCCATAGAAGTCAAATTTCTCACTAACAATTATTTTTCATAGATGGGGTGAGATTATGCTACCAGAAAAGTCAACGATCTGAAGACATGCAAGGCAAACACAATGGAAATGAGTCCAAGCTCCAAACAAAGCAATTCCGAATACTAATTATGCGATTTCAGAATCGAGACTCATGCACTTGCGGATATTAGTAATAATTCTGTTTCTTATTTTTACCTGGACTGAAGACTGAAGGATGTTCAATTAGTATAATAAGCCCAAAAAGATGTTCAAAAAGATGGTCACAACTTTCCTTCCACAACCTGGACTGAAGATTGAAGGATGCAGCTACTATAGGTTATGACAATCGACTTTGGAACGCTGGAAAATCATTGATAATTATATCAATTTCTTGTATAGATTATACAATACAAATATATGCATACTATTAACATAAAAATACAACATACCTGTTGTTCCTCAAGCAGCAGCACAAAAATGAAATACAATTAAGATTTCTTTCGACGATTTTCACGAATAATCCCAAAAAGATATTCACTGCTTTTCTTCCAGGATAAAACTCGGGTAGAATATGCCTTTTTTTCTCTTCCAAAGATTATTGGCATGGAGAATGAAAGTACGTTTTGAATTTATAACTGAACGGCAGAATGAAGAGAAATGGAGGGAAAAATGGAAGGGAGTTCAAGCCTTGAATGTAAACACCAATAATCGTTGATGATTACATATATGTATATGAGTAACTAGATCGATTGCGTATCAAAAGCAATTACGAATATTTTCATCAAACTTGATTGCGCATGCATTGAGGAGTAAAACTATTATCAACCAAAAAAAAGCTGTGACCCGTATATGTATACCATCACACTACTGGTATAGCGCGAAATTTGAAATTGGATCACGATAGAGTATTCATTACTAACCCAATAAACCCAAACACCAATCGAAGAAAGTTTGATAAAAAACAAGTAAATATCTCATCTTTTGAGAAGGGTTGAAGAATTTTTAGAAACACCTAGCTTCCTTGTGTGCAGTATATAAACTATAAGATAATAATTAGGTGGTATTTTTTTATTTTTGTTCAAATTCATTTTTGTCAAAGATGTGGACGTTGAAAGGTTCAGAATTTTCAACGAGATAGATATACGTACTTGAAATGTAAATGTCGTCAGATCGTGACTAACGAGACGGATTTCATCCCCTCGTATGAGCTCGAATTTTGATTGGATCAGAAAACAGAAAAATACGTGATTCAAAGAAAATAAGAAAATTAGCGTATTCATCCCTATTGGTTAGCATTCAGTATTATGCGCAACTGTTTTAACTAAATGTTCTAAATCGAGCACACGAGTGAATTGACTCCATCAGATCTCAAGCAAAATTCAGAGCAAACCATAACCGCTAAGTCGGATTCACTGTCGGATTCAGTGAATTGGGAAATTACCCGTTTTTTTCATCCCAATTACGATTGATATGATTATGATTTTACACTGACAATATGAAATCTCACTGACAAGTTCATCATGTATTTTTTCCACAATTGTGAAACTTGAACTAGATCAATGTACTAAATTTTCCGGAATATAATGAATTGGAAAATGATTTATCCAAATTATTCGATATCAAAAATAGCGATTGGCTGAAGAAAAGCAATTTGACAATTTATATACGATGCGCCATTGGATACCCTCAACTTTCTTCTTCAGTTAGCGGAGCAATAATTCAGAAAATATTTCAATAGAATATTTCGGTAATATTTTAAGCATCGTTCGTCATTTGAAAATCATGTAGTGAAATATTTCAAAAATATTTAGAGTATATTTGAAGGGA
>JAJGQD010000377.1:0-15533 GCA_020882685.1 Aphelinus atriplicis
TGTGTGTGTGCGTCCCTTTTTTTTCGTCCACGATAACTCTCGAAGGAATGGTCCGATCGTCCTGAAATTTTGCACACAGGTTAATCGCGGCAAAATCTCGGGCGAGTTCAATTTTCAGCAAAATCCGTTGTTTATTTCTCTAGCAACCGTTGCTAAGGTGTAAAATTTTTTGTTTCTTTTGTCTAGGATAACTTTCGAAGGAATCGTCCGATCTAGCTGAAATTTTGCACACCGGTTAGTTGTGGCAAGATCTAGCCCGAGATCAATTTTCAGCAAAATCCGTTGGTTATTTCCTAGCAACCGTTCCTAACGTGTTTTTCTTACAAATCCTCATGAGTGCTCATTGGGGCAAGCCGGAAAATCAGTTTTAAGTCACACTCGATGGCCAAGGACACTGAATTGTCCCATAGCAACCGTTGTTTACCTCCCTAGCAACCGTTACGAATGTTGGAAATTATTAATTTATGACCCATTTCCGTCATTTTCGACGGAAAAGGACACAAAATCTTCCCAATTTCCCAATTAGCTCCTTAGCAACCGTTGCTAAGGGAAAGAAAAATTCATGTAAGTTTCGTTTCCAATATTTTCAACATGCTAGAACCAAATGTGCAAGAAAATATTTCTGATAATAACGCAGAACTACCATTGAAGAAACATTTGTTTTTTAGATATTAACAATAAATAAAAAAGTTTAGAGTGATTGTAAGTTACACATTAATTATAAAATTATTTTAGATGTAAAAAATTTTTTTATCCCAAATTAGTGTTTAATCTAGAAAGAAATCCCCGATAGACGTAAGTATAAGGATAAATAAATGTATCCAATGTATAAAAATTATTTTTCCTCTAAACAAATCAATTAAACGTATTCGATATTCGATTCGAGAAAAAGTATGTATAACGGTTATAATTCTTCGTTTAATTTGTACTCACAAAGCGTCTCCCGCAAAGTGATGCATTTTTCTTCTTCAATTGTTTTAGTTGCTGAGGAACATGACGCGCATATGAATGTAATATTGTCTTTAAGCTCGCGCTATAATTCAAATATGTGTAAATTCACAGAGTTGCTCACGTAGGCTCTTTTAAGCTACATAGTAAAAGAGCCATTACTTGAGTTGAGTGATCACTTTGACAGCTGAGTTCTTGCTCACATTCAGATACTTCAAGTAAATTGTGATTCCCAACAAGATTAAAGAGTTCCCTAACAACTGTTACATGCTTTGCTACAGTCCCAGACATTTTCTTGCCCAAAGAGTATGTTTCGACAAAATTTTTCATACCAGCAATGCTTTCAACTTTTTGGTGTTTTTTGCTTTCTTAAAGAGAAAGCTTTGTAATGGGGCAAAAATCGACCCACCGAATCAGACCTCGGGACCTCGATTTTCGTGATCTACGGGTCGAAAAACATGGAAATCCAAAAGTGTCTGTATGTATGTATGTGTGTGTGTGTGTGTGTGTGTGTGTGTGTGTGTGTGTGTGTGTGTGCGTCCCGTTTTTTTTCGTCCACGATAACTCTCGAAGGAATGGTCCGATCGTCCTGAAATTTTGCACACAGGTTAATCGCGGCAAAATCTCGGGCGAGTTCAATTTTCAGCGAAATCCGTTGTTTATTTCCTTAGCAACCGTTGTTAAGGTGTCTATTTTTTCGTTTCTTTCGTCCACGATAACTCCCGAAGGAATGATCCGATCGTCTTGAAATTTTGCACACCGGTTAGTTGTGACAAGATCTAGTCCGAGTTAAATTTTCAGCAAAATCCGTTGGTTATTTCCCTAGCAACCGTTCCTAACGTGTTTTCTCACAAATCCTTATGAGTGCTCATTGGGACAAGCCGGAAAATCAGTTTTAAGTCACACTCGATGGCCAAGGACACTGAATTGTTGTATTTGCTCCATAGCAACGGTTGTTTACCTCCCTAGCAACAGTTACGAAGGTTGGAAATCATTAATTTATGACCCATTTCCATCATTTTCGACGGCAAAGGACACAAAATCTTCCCAATTAGCTCCTTAGCAACCGTTGTTTACCGCCCTAGCAACCGTTGCTAAGGGGAAGAAAAATTCATGTAAGTTTCGTTTCCAGTATTTTCAACGTGCTATAGATAAAATTGGGAAAATTTGGTGTCTTTTGCCGTCGAAAATGATCAAAATAGATTTTGAATTGATCATTTCCAACCTCAGCCACCGAAAATGATCAAAATGAGTCTTCAAGTTTGCTAAATACAGACTTAAGGGCAGGATGGATCGATTTTAACCACCATTAAACCGTATGACAGTCACAAGATGAATTGATCGAAAAATTAAGCAGGTCCAAATGTCTCGCATCGTGTATAACCTAGAACCGTTTGCTTTGTTGCATTTGATCAAATAATAAGAGAGCCCGGGCAGACATCAACAGTCGCGACAAAGTTTGGTCAATTGAAAAAGAACGACACTTTACACAGTCACGAAGATACGAATTGAACTGATTAAATAATATTTTTGTAATTTTTGAAAAATAAATGATAGTATCTACGCTAGTGGAATGGTGAAAATACAGGTTTGGGATGCGTTTGTGGGTGATGTTGAAGCCTCTTTGAGAAAGCATACTGCTAAGGCACTTGGCAGCGGTTTTTGTCTATCAGTATACAAACTCATAGTGGCCAAAAATGGTATAATACATCATCTGAAATTGCTTAACTGCAGTACATTTTTCAATAAACAGAAGAAAAACTCTGCGGTCGAGTGGCTCGCATCTCAATCGGACAATACCTCCTCGATCTTGACGATATAAATAAGATAACTGATATTTAGTTAAAGTTTCAAAACATCCCTACAAAAATGAATTTTTTTTTCTTCTTTTTGAGAGTTTTGAAAGCTTTATACAGATCTTGATATTCTACGTACATCAGATTTCAATAAACATTTCCACCGATAGTTCTTCGATTATTAAATAGTTTTCATTGTCATAGAGTGTGATTAAGGTCTGCAGTTGGAGAACGAACCGCACTGGATTAGAAACGGCCATCACCTATGATATTGATTTGAGTGAGGGGTATGTTGATAAATTATAATGATAAATTATAATCCAGCAGCATTATTGAATTATAAAGTACGATAAACGCATTTGAAAGCTTATTTTTAGCTTAAGATCCCAAGCACGTTTGTATGAGCGTTAAAATGAGGAGGCAGAAGAGTGATTCGCAAAATTATCCAAATAAATAAGCATACAATAAAGCACTGACAAAATAAAAAATAATGTTCCAGTAATCCGCTTTCCTATTTCGCAGCTTTTCCTCGGGCTTTTGCTAATTATACGACCATAAGTAGATCAAAAAGAGAAATGTAAATTGTACATGCTTTTACAGATATTCAATATATTCTGTATTTTGTATTTTATATTTGATGAATTAAATACTGAATTAGACCATGTCTGGTGTAACAAATGCACATATGAACATTTATATTTGCAGAAAAATGCTAATCTCACAATGAAGACTGATTTCCTTCCATAAAAAAGTGATGCCTCTTTTCCGGTGATTCGATTGGTTCAGACAGCTAACCATGTGACACCTTAGTGTATAGTATAAGAGAAAAAACTAATGGGAGCACTGATCAAGACTACCATCTGAAGAAGGAATAAGTTAGTTCGGTCAGTTTCGTCGCAACTAGCTACGGATAATCTGATGGAAGAATCTTTTTCCAAAAGTCGAATAGAATAAAATGGTATGTTTGAGAATTGAATCACCATTGAAATATAACTTTGAAAACGTGTGAACGTGTAACTTGATAGGACGTCTGATTTTGTAAGACAACCGAGTGCATGAAGCGAATTGAGCCGAGATAAGCAGGTTGAATCGAACATTGGGCGGCGAGGGTTGCACAGTGTGTCGGGGTCGGACACAATGGACGCGTTAATTAATTAAACCCTCGCACGTCTCGGTCGGGGCTGGTATTATTCCGAAATATCGCAGTGCTGCTGCTGCTGCTGCTACTGCGGCAACGGAACGGCCAAAAAGGAGCCAGGCCAGTGTAGGTGGTACACGGGCCAGGGGAAGCTTACCAGGGAGGAAGTGGTCGATTCGAAACTTTGGAGCCGTGGAGAACGAGCGGAAGGACAAGTTGCGCGTCGAGCGAGCCGTTCACAGTTTCTCACCTATGACGAGACTTGGTCTCCCGATAGTCCTGGAGCTAGCCCCCTTCCCGTTGGCCAGAGGAGGTCCCCGGTAGATAGATAGTGAATCTTCTGTATTTTTTTCCGTAGAATCCGAATTTGTTGGTTTGAAGTCTGTAAAACTGGTACAATTTGTTTAAACCGCGATTGTTTAAACAAATAAGAAAATAACACTTTTTTGGTTCGGAAAAATTTTTTTCTTTAAATTTAGCTCATTTTAAGAAGAAAAGTTCCTATGCACTATCCATGAATAATGCTTGTATCTAAAGTTATAAATTATCACAAGTTGAAAAATACCACTTTTCGGTGGTCTTTGTTGCTCTGCCATGGCAACAACAATAGAATATTTATGAATCTGAAGGTGTTTTCTAATGCAGTTTTTAACGTAGAATCCGAATATAAACTTGGTTTCTCAAAAACAGCGAGGAAAGCCGAATAATCAATGATTCATCTTGCCATGTTTTAGCTCATTATTGCTTGACTCCCGCTACTGGACTAATGCACTGAATATCATACCCATGGGTTAGTTATGAATAAACGAATATTTTCTTATGTATTTTCTCCCGTAGAATCCGAATTTGTTACTTAGAAGTCTTTAAAAGTGGTACAATTGGTCTAGAATGCAATTGTTTAAACAAATAATAAACTAACTAGGTTTTGTTCAGAATTTTTTTTTTCAAAATTCAGCTCATAGAGAGAAGAAAGTACACATGCACTATTGTTGGAGAATGTTTACATAAAAAGTTATAAATTAATTCAAATCGAAAAATACCACTTCTCTCGGCGTTTTTTATTGCTCTAGAGCTGGCATAGATAGAGAATACCAGTATATACAGGTTGAATGTTTTGTCTGAATCGTTTTGGACAATTCATGAACAGAAATACTGTTAGTTTTAACTCCATTTATTTTAACATTAAGAAAGAATATTCAAATCTGCGGGGCAAACTTATTTTGACACGAATTCTTTTTTATACATGCAATGAGCAGCATGATATTTGGGTACGTACACAACAGCATGTAGCTCGTACACATACGCGGCAAGTACATCCAGGGACACATTCATCAGTCGATGGTATCAAAATCTTTGGCTTTTCAAGCAAAAGTAAATCATCCCGAACCTCATAGCCAAAATTTTTTTTGTTTTTTACACGACAGCTGTAAAGCAACAAAAATTGCCGAGATGTTTTTTCTAAAACATAAAATAATTAATAACTTTCGATATGAACATTATTCATGGATAGTGCATAAGAACTTTTCTTCTTGAAATGAGCTAAATTTAAAGAAAAAATTTTTTTCCGAAACAAAAAAAGTGTTATTTTCTAATTTGTTTAAACAATCGTGTTTTAAACAATTTGTATGGCTTTTACAGAGTTCAAACCGACAAATTCGGATTCTACGGGATAAAATCCATGAGAAAACATTCGTTTATTCATAATTAGCCCATGGGTATGATATTCAGTGCACTAGTCCAGTAGCGGGAGTCAAGCGATAATGAGCTAAAACATGGCAAGATGAATCATTGATTATTCGGTTTTTCTCGCTGTTTTTGGAAAAACCAAGTTTATATTCGGATTCTACGTTAAAAACTGCATTAGAAAACACCTTCAGATTCATAAATATTCTATTGTTGTTGCCATGGCAGAGCAACAAAGACCACCGAAAAGTGGTATTTTTCAATTTGAGATAATTTATAACTTTAGATACAAGCATTATTCATGGATGTTGCATAGGAACTTTTCTTCTTAAAATGAGTTAAATTTTAAGAAAAAAAATTTTCCCGAACCAAAAAAGTGTTACTTTGCTATTTGTTTAAACAATCGTGTTTTAAACAAATTGTATGGCTTTTACAGACTTCAAACCGACAATTCGGATTCTACGGGAAAAAGTACATGAGAAAACATTCGTTTATTCATAATTAGCCTATGGATAAGATATTCAGTGCATTAGTCCAGTACCGGGAGTCAAGCGTATAATGAGCTAAAACATGGAAGGTGAATCATTTGATTATTCGGTTTTTCTCGCTGTTTTTTTGGGAAAACCAAGTTTATATTCGGATTCTACGTTAAAAACTGCATTAGAAAACACCTTCAGATTCAAAAATATTCTATTGTTGTTGCCATGGCAGAGCAACAAAGACCACCGAAAAGTGGAATTTTTCAACTTGTGATAATTTATAACTTTAGATACAAGCATTATTCATGGATAGTGCATAGGGAACTTTTCTTCTTAAAATGAGCTAAATTTTATGAAAAAAATTTGTCCGAACCAAAAAAGTGTTATTATCTTATTTGTTTAAACAATCGCGGTTTAAACAAATTGTACCAGTTTTACAGACTTCAAACCAACAAATTCGGATTCTACGGAAAAAAATACATAAGATTCACTATCTATCTACCGGTGACCTCCTCTGGCCAACGGGAAGGGGCTAGCTCCAGGACTACGACGCGCCAAGTTGCCCTGCGCCCTCCCAGACTCTGTTTCCTTCACCGATCCGCGCGCAATCTTCACGTGTCTCTGTGCGTAGGAGTAGACAATCGCTCGTTCGGATAATACACGGCATGACTCCGCCAATCCGAATTTGAACTCGCGCGGTATATTTAATCATCTATAAGCGAGAGAATACCTGCACCAACATACACGTGGCAACATTGACTTGTCAAATATTAGGCTTGGAATCGGTTTGTATATCTATGACTAACATACTCAAACATTTCTACAGGTTTTTCATAGAACGCATTGATTCCCTTATCTCTTTCCTTTTTGGAATCCTATTAATTTGAGAGAAGATGAATCTGAACGACAAGAATGCCATGGACCAATTGAAAGGGAAACCAGTATACTTTCTCAATGGGACTCTGTGTGAAAAATTGTGTGTAATTCTGTGTGATTCTGTGTCCTTTGTCTTCAAAAGTACATAGCAAAAACGATTCCTTGATTTAAGCAAAAAATCTTTCTTAAAATGGGATGGAATGAATTTCAGTATGAAAAAATACTCAAATCAAGATTCGTATTGTGTAAAATTCATTCAAGTAAAATAGATTTTCAGTACTGCAATACTTTTAAGTAATCGTTTTTACTATGTACTGGGATGTTAGCAACAAACAACGGATGTTGCTGAGAATCTAACCCGTTCATATCCGACGGAGAATGGACTCGTGTGCAAAATTTCAGGAAAATTGTACGATTCCTTCGAGAGTTATTCCGTCCCCAAAAAAGCATAAAAATGAATTGCTTCGCCCACGACTGCACTCTCTCTCCCTCGCTCAGCTACCCGCGACTCGGAACGGGCCGAGCACGTCAAGGGCCGCGACGTACGAATTCGTAATTGTTTGTCGATCAAAACCAAGTCCCATTGAAACATCGTTGAAATATTTCGCTCGTCGAGGAGAAACGACCCGTGGATATACGCACCGCCGATACACGAGGTATATACAGATCTCGAGAGCGGCGTCGTCGCGGCGTGAATGCGCGACATCTGCATAAAGCCACGGGGGTTCTTGAATGCGTAATTTGCGCGTCTTCAAACAGCGAGGAATAATCAGTCGGAAGGGGGAGGCGGTTCGGTCCGCTGTTTGCGCCCGGCCATATCGCGCATCTGCATATAGCCGTAAACACACGCGCGGGTGTGCATTTGGAGCCGGCTCGTTATATTGCCCGGCGCGCCTCTCGTGCGTCGATATACCCGGGCGCGCGCGCGAGCCCGAGAGCGCCGCGCGCAATCTTCGATTGTTTTGCCCCTGCACGAGGGTACGCGCGCGCGCACATATATACGGCCCGACGATTCGGCCAACACCGGATTCGGCTAATTAACGAGTGCCCTCTGGGCCCCCTACCCTCGACCATCAACGCACACATACATACGAGCGTAGTCATAATCATACCCCCTTGACTAATTAGCTCCGAGCCAGTCGGCCGCGCGATCCTACCAATCAATCGCGGTCCGATTTGTCCCGGATCAAATGTGTCGAGCACACGTCGCGCACGGCGTGCTTTTTAATCCGTTCTTCGCCATAGGGTATTTCGACCAGTTCGCCATTCTGCATTCGCAGTTAATCTCGGCCGTGATTCGATGGGGATAACGCGCCACTTTGAGAGCTTCGGGTTGGCGATTGGCTAATTGCCGGGTGACTTTTTCATTTTTAATCGCGACAGAAACCGTGGCGACAACTCCCAACGCGTTTCTCAACGAAACTCCATTTTCAATGTCGGTGCCGGCACTCTGGCTTTGCTAATTTCCAATCAAATATAGACCCGCGTCTTTTTTCTTTCTCAAAGAGAAAGCTTTGCATGGTGTATGTGATCATTTTTCTTGGGACTCGAAGAAATATGATCTTCCTGAGATTTTGCACACAGGTTACTTGTGGCAAGATGCGAACCGAGTTCAATTATAAGCAAAATCCGTTGTTTATGTCCCTGACAACCGTTGTTCACATCTCTAGCAACCATTGCTACGAGAAAGGTGAAGTCAGTTTCAAATTCATTTGTTCATTGCAAACGATACGAGAACTTTGTTTCTCCATAATCATTATCTGTTTTTTTTTTCTAGTGTTTTCTTTAATTTCTGGATCTGGACAAAGTCAACTCATCCAACACACGGTCATCTATTTTTCCAGTGCCCAAAAACAACCTGTAGCGCCATCATGACTTTTGTTTTTCGTCTTCCAAAAAGAGTGGCTCCAAAAACAAGGGTTAACAGCAGCATAATACATCCATGCACTTCAATATTCGAATGATAACGTTTCATCACTTCAGTGAACATTGTTGAAAAAGCCGAATATATTTCGGGAAGTAATTACACAGTATAATATTGTTTATACGCATAATGCGCATATTTTTTTCGATATTTCCGGGCTGATAATACATGGAACATTATACACTCTGAGCCAAACGAGCGTGACAACGATGCGGCGGCCGTTCAAATATCACACCCGATCTGCAGATACGCCGTTCGGATCTCGTCATTAGCTCTCGGTATATAGCTACCGATCGCGCATTAACACTGGCCATCGGCCACTCTTGATTATTGTAACTCGCGCTCGCAACATTTAGGAAATTAACACATGCACACGAGGGACGATGCGATCGCGCGGAACCTTAATGAAACGCGTACACGCCGAATGACCCGGGCGGATATGATATGTGAGCGCCACGGCCCTCTAACCGCCGAGATATTGATATTCCGATGAGTATAACCCGATAATAACAATGTAGCGCTCGAGTCAACGCGCGATGGATCCGAAACGATTTGACCGACGATAGCGCGCGAGTAATCAGACGCGAACGCGCGCACACGAGGGCAAACATCATTATGCAACGTATAGCGGAAGCGCGCCGGATCAGTTTGAATCAGCTGCGCGCTCTACTGGCGCGCGGAACGACTTCTTTAGCGAGAACACACAAACCCCTGGGGCACAATGGGAAACTGAGCTTTTTGGAGATAGTATATTTGGTAAAAACAACTAGCTTGAAGGTGTGTGTCAATTGTCGATCTTTGAGGGCCAATCCAGAGTGGAGAGGAAAAAGGAAAATTCACAAAATCCACCACATATTTATTTTATGCGACGTTTCGTCAGTTAGGTTCACTGGCCTCATCAGGCAGTTTTGAATGAAAATATAATATTACGTTCGGCAGTGGAAGCGGCTGCTTCCACTGCCATTGTCAAACTGGATGACAAATACCTACTATGTTTATCAGCAGTGCTATTCTCCTATTGAATAGTAGTTTTGGACTATTTTTCTACGGCAGATTAAGTAGATTCCGACCAATTAGTTCAGACAGTACTACAATCGGAATTCAGCAAGGCCATTCGGAAACAACTAATTCTTCATCGGTTCTCTTGCACCTGAAGTGAGTGTGTGTTTTAAGGTCACATATAGCGATATCAAACAGAGTTGTTGGAATATAGTTTCTCCGCTCATACGTACTTGTAGAAGCAGATCGAACTGTAAGAGGATGACGAATGAATCACATGTTTGTCGATTCGATTGAGATATGTTCACTAGCCTTGGAGAACCGCGGATGATTTCATTTCGATCAACGCGTTGTTTCTTTCGACGCTACACCCTCAGTGTGCATTCTTGTAAGGGACCAACCCGAAATTCGCGTCTCACTCCCAGCTCAAAAATTTCCGGATGATACCAATTTTTCACTAAAACTACATTCGCCAACGCCATATCACGCTGAACACACCGGTTCTCGTCCGATCACCGAAGTTAAGCAGCATCGAGCGCGGTTAGTACTTGGATGGGTGACCGCTTGGGAACCCCGCGTGTCGTTGGTATCCAATTTTTTGGTTTTTCTCCAATTTTGACACTTTGGTTTCTATTTTGTCATTAACCAGCTTCATGTAGCTGGAATTGACAATTGCCTGCTATGTTCATCAGCAGTGTTATGCTTCTATCGAACATTCGTTTTCGAATATTCTCCTTGCAGTTTATTAGATGCTGGCCGACTAATTCAGACAGTACCAAAATCGTGAATTGGCAAGGTCGTTCAGAAACAACTGATATTTGGTTCTCTTATACATATGCTTATATGCATATCTCACTTTATATATCCATACACGTTGGGCACTATTCACGACCTGATTAGCTGTCTAGATCAATCAAATCACGAATTAATAGCACGTATATACATTTGATTCACATCGCTCATGTCAAGTCACTACATGAGTTTGTATATAGGGAGACGCGAATGCTCTATAGCATACGATACAAGCTACCCGTATAAAAAGAAAGCCGCGCATACGTTCGGCACACGTCTGGCACGTGTCTGGCATTGTGTTCTGATTACATTATTTATTTCTGATACAGCCTGACATTGTATCTGGGGAATTTTATACCAGAATTTTACCCAGACGAGTCTATTCGTAACTAATTTTAATTTTGATTCTGATTCTATGACCTGAGTACTCATCTGAATTGAAAAAAATCTTGAAAGCACTGGAAAAATCTCATAGGTTCACTCATAGCTCTTAATATTCATCTAATCTCTCTGATAGATGATTTCTTTTATTTGAACTAAATCCCATTGGTCTGCTTGTTGTCGTCACAGCAAGATCGCCTGTTCAACGTGAAGCCATAGCTATAACTCCAAACGCTTTTTTATTCAGACTGGGTTCGCGAGCCAAAGATAGCCAATACAAATGGAATATCAGCTAAATAGCAATTAATTTCGGAGCCGGCCAGAGAAGAAATCGCCCGGGCGTTTGGCGGACATCTGGAAGAAGGGGCTGGCGTATATACATCGGTGGGAAAATCAATATAGCGACTGGGGCTGGCCAGCCAAACATAAATTGCGAAATAGACAATGGGCCGGGCCAGACGTGTATACACATCGCCAATGTGTATAGTAAGAGCTACATGAGAATAATAGACCGTGCGCCACTGTGGTACACGTACGAATCACCGCTAGAACTGCACCTATACACACTCGATTTACTTTTCCTCGCGAAAACAATACGGCCAAAATGACAATGATTTTTCGAGCATCATTCCGTGGATGCACGGTGGAAGTTCAAGTTGATAATATGCTGTTCGCATTCTTACTCCCTGGAAAATTAAAGTTGCCACAGTGAACGTGCATCCAAACGACCCCACTTTTTACTGATGGCACTGATTGTATATGAATTTGAATTCGGCTTCATAAATGAGTAAGATATGTATATAGGCATATGTATAAGAGAACCGACGAATAAATAGTGTTTCTGAACTACCTTGCCAAATCACGGTTTTGGTACTGTCTGAACGAGTCGGCCAGCCACTTGATCTGCGAGGAAAAAAGTAGGCGTTTGTCAATTCCAGCTAGATGAATCTAGTGAATGACAAAATAGAAATCAAAGCGTCAAAATTAGAGAGAAAGCAAAAAATTGGATACCAACGACACGCGGGGTTCCCAAGCGGTCACCCATCCAAGTACTAACCGCGCTCGATGCTGCTTAACTTCGGTGATCGGACGAGAACCGGTGTGTTCAGCGTGATATGGCCGTTGGCGAATGTAGTTTTAGTGAAAATTGGTATCATCCGGAAATTTTGGGCTGGGAGTGAGACGTGAATTTCGGGTTAGTCCCTTACAAGGATGCACACTGAGGGTGTAGCGTCGAAAGAAACAACGCGTTGATCGGAATGAAATCATCCGCGATTCTCCAAGGCTAGTGGACATATCTCAATCGAATCGACAAACATGTGATTCATTCGTCATCCTCTTACAGTTCGATCTGCTTCTACAAGTACGTATGAGCGGAGAAACTATATTCCAAAAACTCTGTTTGATATCGCCATATTGTGACGTTAAAACACACACTCACTTCAGGTGCAAGAGAACCGATGAAGAATGAGTTGTTTCCGAAAGGCCTTGCTGGTTTCCGATTGTAGTACTGTCTGAACTAGTCTGTCGGAATCTACTTGATCTGCCGTAGAAAAATATCCAATAGAAGAATAGCACTGCTGATAAATATAGTAGGCATTTGTCAATTCCAGCTAGATGAAGCTCGTTAATGACGAAATAATTATAATATAAAATATTAATAATAAAATAATATTAAAATAGAAATCAAAGCGTCAAAATTGGAGAAAAACCAAAAAACTGGATACCAACGACACGCGGGGTTCCCAAGCGGTCACCCATCCAAGTACTAACCGCGCTCGATGCTGCTGAACTTCGGTGATCGGACGGAAACCAGTGTGTTCCGTTGTCGGAAATAAGATCGTGGTAAATATTCATACGTATAATCAGTATCGTTGACAAAGTTATAACAATAAGTTTCTACAATGTGATCGGTGTAATTTTCTAAGCGAATTTTCTAATTTCTATATACTAATGTGAATTCTATTAATGCCATGTATATGATGGTTTTTTATTACTTTCCTATTTCCACCGCGGGAAGCGTGATTATGTTTCGTTCTGATTCGTAGGGTTTTGTGTTTGATCATGCTCCGCGATACATAATTTGTTATTATTTCAATGGAACAAGTTGTTGCAGTGTTCGATAGCTTCTCACTCGTGTACGCACGGAATTACAAAAGGAGGCAGAGAGTTCGGTTGAAAATATTATCGTAGCAAGAAACGCGCGAAGGGTAATTAGAACGTGACTCGGAAACGCACGCACATACATCGGTGTCCAGCGAGTCGGGCGCCTCTGAATGCGTGGCTATTGTGTGCGCGACGATCGCAGAGAGCGCCAGAGCCAGTCGGAGGATTGAAGAGGGGTGTGGGGGTATGTATGTGTATATATACGTGCGTTCCGCCGGACAAGCGCATTCAGCTGCAGCAGTTCCCCCCACATGCAACTCTGCAGCGAGTCGCCGATGGATTCGCGTAACTAGCCGTATCGGCGACACGGATCGCTGGGCTGTTTATGCGTGCGCGCGCTCGATCCGCTGTACCTCCCCCGGCTGTCTCCCACCCCTCCTCCCTCTTCCTCCCTCCCACAACGAGATTACATCGGGGCTGCGTGCGCGCCCGTGTTACGCAGCCAGCCCAATCGCACACCCGGTTGTATCGACGATTATTAAACCACTTCGTACCCGGCCTCCCTCCTGCCGTTGTTTTACTACCTCCCCGGGCCCGCGGGTATATTGCGCTTTTTTTCCCCGCACTTCCGGAGTAGTCAGGTAACGAGATGTGCTTTTCGACCGATTCCGCGCGCGTCTGTCGCCGGTACAGCATGCGTGGATATGATGACTCGCGCAGCGCATTTTTGCACGGTTGTCTTTTTGACGTCGACGTTGACGTTTCTCGACATGTAACACACAATTATTACTTGGATGCACGGCGGACTATCGGGAATGACGTTGCGATTGGATCTCATGAACACTTTATACAGCTACAATCGGAGCAGCATATTTTGATTATTTTTTTAATATTATTATTCTTGACGATCATCTATCTCGCGTATTTATCAATTTATCTTAATGTGCGCATAATCGAAATCTACGTCCATATTTTATATTCTTATGGAAAAGAGATTCGATCATTAGAACGGCAAAAATCATTATGCCTAGCTTTCCGATTGTGGTTAAGTCTAAGCCAGTCAAATCATGAGTTATCGTATGAGGTTTTTATCAATGAGATCATGAAATTTAGTGTACTTTACCAAAGACTTGAATATTCACAAGATAGATGAGTCAATTAATATATACATTGGCTTGGAACACACATTAAAATTCCATCATTCTGTGCATAGAATTGACGATTAGATTATGAAAATTGAAAGTTAATATCAATTCCGTCAACGTTGTTTTTTTTCATCTTCGGATTTCAAATTTTTATGAATCGTATTTAATGCGTCTTGTTCGGAGATGAGATAAATGATGCGTGGATTTGTAGAATGTGAATTCACATTAATGGAAATTACATATGTCTTTCACTCAACTTTGATGTTTTTCACTGATAATTTCTATCGGCAACGGATTGAATACCGAATTTGCCCGTCTCCGTTCCCACCGGTGTACGGCTACTCAAATCGACGATCCATCGAACCAGAAGCCCGGAACGATTAGATACGAGCAGTGTAAAAACGAATCGACGCGACTCGCGCGCGCGGCACGTCCGAGCGTCCCGCAAAACCGCGTGGCTTATAAAAATCGCGCGAGCAGCGATAAAACGAAAGCGGGATGGATTCGAGCCGCGAGCCACAAGTTATTGACCGCGGCGAGCGATACGTGCGAAGGGCCAGACTCGTCATAGGAACGGGGAGAGAAAAAAGAACCGGCCGTTGGCTCCTTTTAATATCGAGTCGCTCGCGCGATATTTTCCGATCGGTCGTTGCAATTATACCCCGATATGCGCGCGATAATAACCGCGTGCATCCGCGGCCAGAACAAAAAATCCTCCGAGTATATACGTATTGCCGTTGGCGCTTCGCGCTGCTCGAGGGCCGAGCCGCCACAAAGTGAGTCTAGACACTGGCGCGGTGGCTGCGCGATTGGCCCTATATACGCGAGTCGACAACAAGTTGCACATATCGACGGGGGCGGGGGGAGCTCGCGTCAGCTGTGGAGTGCTGCGGCCTCGTTAAATGCGCGCTCGCAGCCCTTTCACGGTTTTTCTTCCACCCCCCTCGACATCCACATCGTAATAAGAGCTCGCAATCGATACAAGCCGCTTACTTCTGACCGAAGCAATAATTTCCAATCCAACGGGACCCGCAAGTGGCAGGATATGGAAAATGTTACGTGTTCGTGATTAAACGAAAATTCAAAGGCAGAATTTTTTTTCCCTTTTTTTTTGCCTGTACGTTGCGCCAACTCGCGGATACTCGAGACCGTCCGTATAAATTGCGAATATGGTGAATTCGAAACTTGTGGAGCTTTCGTTTCACGCTGCGGCGTCCCAGTGACACTTGTGAGTTTGGTCAAAATTGTTTTTATCAATATGTGTAC
>JAJGQD010000378.1:0-16582 GCA_020882685.1 Aphelinus atriplicis
CATTGAAAATTCACAAACGTTTGCAAAAATGTATTGTTTCTAACGAGATTTTTTCATAGGATGATTTTCTCTTCGTTCTCTGTAATCGGCGGTCAATCGTATTGAAGCGGTAACCTTCTTTACTTTCATTGCCACAATTATTATTTAACGGATATTCATGTCACAATGCGATTTCGTTCAAATACATCAAAACACAAGAAATATATGTCGGCTATTAAAGATCGCCCTCGACTGACTATTTGGCAAACCGGAAAAGAAAAGTTTCCTACGAGCGTGAACATTTTCCTGATAACAATTTTCCATCTATATTCACACATCCATACCACGGACCGTCTCGTTTGAGAACCTGTTGAAAAGTCAGCGGATGCGAGCGCAGTGCGCCAGTCGAGTGCCGTCGGCGGCTCACCTGGGCTCACCTGAGCGGTGCGCGCTTGGTGCTGCCATCTGCTATTTACCCGAACTACTCTCCCTCTCTCCCGTGTATATGGGACGTTCCACGTCAAGTGAGCATGGTCAAAATTTTGTTCGAGATTCTGCATTGACAAATTGATTGGTATCCATCCCCAGAATACTCAAAAATTTTTTCAGATTTTTAGGTGCATGTATGTGGAAGTTAGTCTGTGCACTCAAAACCTGAATTATTCAAAATTTAACTTTTTTCTCAATTTTGAGAGCCCAAATAATCTTGTATATGTGGGAAAATGAAAAAAAGTTGAGAACAAAAATTATGCTGAATACTACAAAGATTATAAAAAAAAATTGTTTGACACCAGAATCCTCCATCCGGATAGGCTACTCTATTAATTAAACATGTTTCAACCAGTTTGGCTATGTTCGCCCACTTATTTTTGACCTTTCAAGTTATACGTACAAACCTTTGTTCGATAGCTTGAAAATGGTCTCATACATTTTTTGGAGAAATTCCAATATCTCCTGCAATTAATTGTTTAAATCTGCAATATCACAATCGCCTTCTTGTTAGTTTCAACATATCAGGTCCACGATGAAGCTCACAGTGAGGATATCATGCCTTCGGGTCATCAATCTCAGCCAAACTCTACAGATATGTTCCCTGACACTGGATCAAGCTACCGGTAGAGTTTGGAGTTCCAGCGCTGCCTTGTTATAGAACTTTTTATGACTTTAGACTGAGGCAGCTATATATAGATATACATATCTGCCTTGATTTGTCTAAAATCTACATAATATTCATAATTTCATCAAGAAAATGATGTATTTCACCTTGTTTGGTACTATGAATGAGTATTATAACTTATGGTTTCACTTATATTGTGTGAACAGCTCTTGACGGGTGGTCTCAAATCACATGCAAGTTATTTACACATGAAATTATAAACATTAACCAGGAATGTAATTTGAGACAACCGGTCAATAGCTTTTCCAACCTTAGCCTTGCAGTTCACACAATATAAGTCAATTACATGAGTTAATATTTATTCATAGTACCAAACAAGGTGAAATACATTATTTTCTTGATGAAATTATGAATATTATGTGGATTTTAGACAAATCAAGGCAGATATGTATATCTATATATAGCTGCCTCAGTCTAAAGTCATAAAAAGTTCTATAACAAGGCAGCGCTGGAACTCCAAACTCTACCGGTAGCTTGATCCAGTGTCAGGGAACATATCTGTAGAGTTTGGCTGAGATTGATGACCCGAAGGCATGATATCCTCACTGTGAGCTTCATCGTGGACCTGATATGTTGAAACTAACAAGAAGGGGATTGTGATATTGCAGATTTGAACAATTAATTGCAGGAGATATTGGATTTTCTCCAAAAAATGTATGAGACCATTTTCAAGCTATCGAACAAAGGTTTGTACGTATAACTTGAAAGGTCAAAAATAAGTGGGCGAACATAGCCAAACTGGTTGAAACATGTTTAATTAATAGAGTAGCCTATCCGGATGGAGGATTCTGGTGTCAAACAATTTTTTTTTATAATCTTTGTAGTATTCAGCATAATTTTTGTTCTCAACTTTTTTTCATTTTCCCACATATACAAGATTATTTGGGCTCTCAAAATTGAGAAAAAAGTTAAATTTTGAATAATTCAGGTTTTGAGTGCACAGACTAACTTCCACATACATGCACCTAAAAATCTGAAAAAATTTTTGAGTATTCTGGGGATGGATACCAATCAATTTGTCAATGCAGAATCTCGAACAAAATTTTGACCATGCTCACTTGACGTGGAACGTCCCATATGCACTGGCTGCGACTCTTTCACGCAATGGTCCGGTGGCGCTCGCGTATATATGTACACTTAAATGCCATTGATTCTGTCCTCTGTTCTCGAACGCCGCGCGTATCGTGACCGTCATCCTAACCTAAGTCTAATGTATTAGCATACGTACGAAACGTCACGATACGCGCGGCGTTCGAGAACAGAGGACAGAATCAATTGCCTTTAAGTGTACGTGTATCGATTCGTGGGAGATCGGCATGCCTGTCCACGAGACTTAGCCGCGGAATCCTATTAGACGAGCGCAAATGATCGCACTGCACCTCGGCACAATCCTAGGGGAGGGGGCAAAAAGTAGTGCACAAGTGAATACAAACGCTTATTGGGATCTCGGCAACGTCGATGGCGTCGAGGTTTTTCAATGACCGGTAATTTTCTCAGTTGTTTCTTTTTATTAATTGCAAAATTCAAGGGAAAATAAAATTGGAGGATGTCGCATTGGAACGCAGTATTTGATATGACCCAGCTGAAAGGTAATTAGACACAATGAAACAGGCCTTGCGAACACGGCAAAATACAAAACGGTGCCTGAAAGTTTCTTTGAACATTGTGAAATCTCTCCTTTTCATTTTGCGATTTCATACAACACAATTACTATAATTAATAAAATTAGAAAACCACTTTGTTTTTCAAATAGGTTTGACCGTCGATTTTTGGGGACTGGGAATCTTTGAAGTGTAGAGATTAAATGAGTTTCAACTCTACAGTTCCATTTTCAATATTTATATCTTATCTATTATAATAGCAAAATTAGATTCATAAGCCCTCCTCTGGTTGTTTGTATTGAATAGAACAAAAATAAATAGTATAGTTGTCTAACAATACAACAACGAAAAGAACAATTATTCCTCACCAGTTTCAAATCAAAATATACACATTATTATTTCAAGCAGCGGAGACGAGGGCTTCCACCTGCAAAATCAAGCGGATACGTATACGTGCTGCTGATGAACTTATTCCGGGGTATAATATTGAGTTTCTTATTCTACAAACTAAATGACTGTATTCTTTTCTATTGAAAGTGTGTTTGAACGTATTGGTGTGGAAAATTACGAAAATTAGATTACTTGATGTCAGATATTAGGTTCAAACTTCAATATCAAACAAAAACTTCGAACAATCGTTAAATCATATTGATGTAAACAAAGCTATAGCAACGTGAGAATCAGTACCAAGTGTTTTGATAAATAGCACGAAGAAAGTATTTTACATTTCAGCACAAGATAGAGAATAAGCAAAAAGAACTTACAGTTATAATAAATTTTATTAAACAGAAGAAAAAAATATCGTCAAGGCGAGGGTTACACCATATCACCCAGGTGTAAGTTGCGCCAATGGTATGAACATAATTTTTTGTCATTCTAAATGTGGAATATCTGTTCTTAGTTCTGTTTTCCCGACGTTAACTTAAAATTCACGACCTACGGCTAAGTGATTTCCAAGTAAAATAAGACCATAATCACGTACTTCACGCTTACTATGATAAAAATGTATGTAAATAAACTTTTATCTTATCTTGTACATAGATTTTGAATACATTTAAAAATGTTGCGTTAGGAGACCAAATTCAAAACTCAAGTAAAGTAAAAGTGAGGTTAGATTCGATCGATTTCGAAGACATTGTGAGCTCTTCGCATGTCACAAGAGAATGAGAGATTTTTTATCTCATGTTAACGCACAGGCTCATAAATTTTTGTAAGAAGCGATCACACTGTAACTTCCCTGTCAATAGTAAAAAATATCGATGCAATCGAGACTCAGCGTCAAATTATTTTTCGAAACTCACGCTCGATCTTGCTTTTATCCCTTAAACTCACGCTCCAGCGGAAAACATTACTCATTGAATTGATGGTTTGGCATATGGAAATGCAAGTACTAACGGAATTTTCTGATCACGTGTGATAAAAATTGGTTTAATAATTTGTTTGAATATTAGTGATTAAAAGGTAAAAATGAATGACTTTTTACAAGGTAAGCACACTTACAAGTTAGTCATTAAAAATTGCCTCAATACTTGTACTCAATAAGAGACTGACGACTGATTGAAACCAAATGTTTGGAATATTAATTGGTATACGCATTTTCTTACAAAACTATTTCGCAACAAATAAAGAATGCGTTTCAATAACCGAATTTCCACATAAATAATAGTTTGAAATTAAAAAAAAAAACATAAATATTTCTACTCTCACCGTCATTATTTAACTCTCACTTGATGTCATATTGTTCATATTGTTCGAAATAGGAACATTTGTTATGAGCGGTATGGACATTGGTATAATATAAGGGAATCAATGCTTGAGTGACCAAGCATCTTTTACTCCTTTGGTGGAGTTTTGTTTCATGGAGTATCATTTATTTTCTACATGGCCGCGGTGAACTCTCCAAAACTGGCATGACTTCCTTGCCAGTTCGGTCTCTTATATTCGCTAGTTGTGGCTTTTGCTGGAGTCATGCTGCAGCAGTCATGGAGTTTCCTGTTTACTTCAACGTCATCTATAATTTCGACAATGAAACGGCATGCCTGAAAACAAAGTATTTACATTAAAAAATACTTGAGTGTAACCCGTACAAACAAATATTTATAGAATTGATGGGGGAGAGCTAAATCTTGAACTGGCAGTTACGGTGTCGAAATTTTGTCTATATCGCGGATAAATATTTTTCCATATTATCCGATCAATACTATGCGAATAAATTAACTTTGAAAGTGCTGTACTGACATCGTTGCCTTTCATTGCTTCTTGGATGCTTTATTTGCCAGTCGGCTATCTATCTGACTTGGCACTACGTAAAGGTGTTTATACTTCGTTGGTTCGTAAATCAGCGAATACGATTGCTTTCTGTGGAATGGCATTGACATTCTTTGGTTTAGGTAATGAAAAAATTACCAATGAGTGTCTAATTTTTTTTGTTTACGCTAATTAACTGCATCGGCGTTGCTCACGTTAACGGTTATGTGATCAACCACTTTAATATCAATCCGAATCTCGCTGGAATCACATATTCTATAACCAACACTTTCGGAAATATCGCCGCAATTGTAGCAGTTTAATTCTGTTGAGCAATAGTCCCCAATGAGGTAATCAACTTCAATGAGTATTGATAAATACAATTTATTACCATATTAATGGTTACATTAACTCAGAATTAATACTTTTCAGGAAAATGTTGAGCAGTGGCGTACATATTTCTTCACGTCGGCTATTTTGATTTTCTAGGCGAACGTTCTGTACTGTGCTTTCAGTACTTCTGACATCCAAGAATGGAATGAACCTAAGATACTGGATACAGAACGACCAGGACTGACGGTCATTTGTGTCTATAAATTAGATTAGAGTATTGTTTTAGAATGGAAATAAGAATAATTTTGTGGAGTTATTGGCATTGAATTTGGTGGAGTTATTAGCCAATAAGCATAATCAATGAAAATACTGAATGAACGACAATCGGGAGTTGTTTGAAAATGTTTTCAAATGGAATAGGAAAATTGAATTGTGAAAGATTTACTTTTCCCAATTCACAATCAGTTGCTCTTCACGTTGTCAAAATTTGAGATAAGCAAAAACAAAAGGCTAGTCTCAATACTATCTAAGTCAAGCATCTCTAGAAAGGGATCCGACAACCAAATCTGCATCCTGCAGAAAAAGGGCAAGTGCGTATGTATAGGATCGAGTTCAGGCGCATTATGCGGCATTCGGCTGCTTAATGAAAAGCAGTCCCAGAGGTGTTGAGCCAAGTGCGTGTTCATGCCACGCTGAATGGAAAAGAGAAGAGGAAGAGAGTAAGCGAGAGAGAGAGAGAGAGAGAGAGAGAGAGAGAGATTCCATTTGCGCGTGTTGAGCATGATTCACTACCCTGGAAGTGCAATGCAAGCAACTTTTTTTCGCTCGCTATACGCGATAATCAGTATTCGAAAAAACGCCTGTTCCCGTTCCTCGTTTTCCTCTTACTTCTATACTTGCCATTTTCTCATCCGTTTCACTCGAGGCGCTTGAAAGCCAAGGAATATGAGTGCATTTTGAACTTTTACATTTCTTATTATGGTTATGATACGCATTTACTCGCCTTCCTCGTGGCATATGGTGGAATTTTTTAATTAATATTCACCGATTAGTTTAACCGACTTTTTAAAAATCTGAACCTTTGCATATAAATCTATTTCAGAGGTAACAGTACAAAATCATGAATTTTTCGAGCAAAACAATTGTTGATGAATCTGTCACTCCCGTAAAAAATATAAGCTCAGATACTAGTGGTTTAACGTATGGATGCATATTTTCATATTCCGTTTATGGCGTGTGATATTTCTATAGTTTGCGTGGGTAGTTTGCGCAATCGGTGGAGTATATAGCTGCGAACGAAAAGATGCACTCGTATTGAGCTGTAGTAGGTGACAATCATTGATTATTCATGTAATTGCATCTATCAGCAACTAAGGAGACTGTGGATTGCCCATTGACTATGTTAATCAATTTGAGCATAAGAACAACTGTTTTATACAGATGTTTATTATTTTTACACGTGTATCATACACATGTATATTCAAAATTTGTGAATGTGTAAATTTTGGAGTAGTGTGTTGTAAGTTTTATTGTGTGATAATTTGTGAAAGAATTGTTATCAACGATGTTGTTAGTAAATTTTGAAGCAAAATTATTAGTAAATTACTAAATATGTTTCGTCCAAGATCCACCTGATCGGACTCATCAATAAGGTTTTCAGGTGGATCTAACCTTAGACATAAATGTCAAATATCTAATACTATAGAAGAAAAAAGAAAGGCAAAGATTCAGAGAAAACATTATTTCTATGCATCTCACCATAAACTACACTTTTCCTTAACTTCCATTGGATAACAATTTGTTAACTTCACTATAACAATCAACACTCTTAAATTTATAACTAATTTACAGCAGGAAAATCGAAGAAAATTGAAAATACCGTTACATAATAAACGTGAAAAACTCCCTGTAAGCACGAGAGGAACTTAAAAACGATTGTGTAATATTCGGAATCCAATCGAGAACTGAGTTGAGGGTGTAAAAAGGAAATCTGTTAGCCAACATGCATGCACTATGGAGTGGATTCATACTAAGGTCCTCTGTGTTTCTTTCCTACGTTAGAAGAATGTACAAAAAAATGGGGGGTGTCATATTACAAGTTGTCGAAAAGCTAGAAGAGAAAAGCAAGAAGTATGTAAGTGAAATTTTCTACAGAGAATATATAACTGAGTTTGAGTATAGAATGAATGAAAATTCATATAAAGTAATTTTGTCTTTGATTTGTATTGTGTGTAATTAGTAAACCTTAGTTTTGTGTGTCAATTTAGTAAACCTTACAGCTGTGGTAATTTCAAATAATACAGTTGTTCTTATGCTCAAATTGATTAACATAGTCAATGGGCAATCCACAGTCTCCTTAATTGCTGATAGATGCAATTACATGAATATTCTTATGAGGGAGAATAGAATCAATCGATCACTGATGAATAATATTATTTATGATTGTTGTATCATTGTTATTTTAAAAGAATAACAATGATATTACACATTAATAAGATTACTCATCACACAAATATAATCATTGATTATATTGTAAATATATTGCCTTCGGCATTGACAGTATTTTCTTCAGAATTTCTTAGAAATATCCCTTTATCGAAAAAATGGTATCACTGTTGTCAAGGGGATTTCTTCCAGCCTTAACTCAATGTTTCTTTGAATGGTAAAATTGTTCGCACATAAAATTATTTCATTCTAAACGACATTAGAGAACAGTTCCAAGAAGAAAAAATTATCACGAAAATCGATTAAACGAACTGCCAAGCCTATAAGAAAAGTAATTTGTACTTTGAATAATGTGTATATCATTAGCGGCTGCTTCCACTGCTGAATTCTTTAATATGAATCTATTCAAAACTGTCTGATGAGGCCAGTAAACCTTGCTGTTGAAACGTTGCAACAACTAATTATGTGGTGGATTTTGTGATTTTCCATTATCCACTTAACACTGGATTGGCCCTCAATACAACCATTTATACAATATTTCAACTATGAACGGTGTTCACTACAATAATAACACATTATCTACAGTAAAAAAAATAGACCAAAAAATTCTTATCTGGCCAATCGAAAGATGAAATTCTTGTTCTTAAGATTAAATAGTCACATACGGAGAAAAATAAATACGTTGACATTGATTCAGAATAATGATTTTACTGGAAAAGGAATAAAGAATGCTAGATCAGAATTTGATGTTTCAAAGTGTGGAACGATGTTTTTGCACAAAACGTGATTTTACGCACCGTTTTTGGTGCATAAATATTATGTTATCATTTGTGCTGGAAAATTTCACATTGAACCTCATTTTTGAATACTCAAGTTTTTACGATACAGTATAAGCAAAAAACCGCTGCCAAGTGCCTCAGCAGTATGCTTTCTCAAAGTATTGCAATCGAACCTCAATTTGCATTAATCACCACTTTTTGAGAAAGCAAAATGAACCTCTAACTCATTTCCTCCACTCCATAGTAACGGTTGCTAAGGACGTAAACAACGGTTGCTATGGTAAATATCCGAGCTTCGGTGTTCTTACTTCTTAGTCGTCAACAGTTCCGAAAATGGACCTCTAACTGACTTTTCCCACTCCATAGTAACGGTTGTTAAGGACTTAAACAACAGCTGCTATGGTAAACGTCTGAGCTTCGATGTTCTTACTTCTTAGTCATCAACAGTTCCAAAAATGGACTTCAAACTGACTTTTCCCACTCCATAGTAACGGTTGATAAGGACGTAAACAACGGTTGCTATGGTAAATGTCGGAGCTTCGATGTTCTTACTTCTTAGTCATCAACAGTTCCAAAAATGGACTTCAAACTGACTTTTCCCACTCCATAGTAACGGTTGTTAAGGACTTAAACAACAGCTGCTATGGTAAACGTCTGAGCTTCGATGTTCTTACTTCTTAGTCATCAACAGTTCCAAAAATGGACTTCAAACTGACTTTTCCCACTCCATAGTAACGGTTGTTAAGGACTTAAACAACAGCTGCTATGGTAAACGTCTGAGCTTCGATGTTCTTACTTCTTAGTCATCAACAGTTCCAAAAATGGACCTCCAACTGACTTTTTTCATTCCCTAGTTACGGTTGCAAGGGATATAAACAACGGTTGCTAGAGACATCAACAATGGTTTCCCTGGGAAATGTCTCTTTGATTCTTATAGAATCCCATAAATATACAAACCCAAATGATCATTTATCATGAATTATATGGGAACTTATCAAAAACACGATAGCAACGGTTGCCATGGAAATAAACAACGGATGCTGCTAAACACGTTCACATCTTTCGGAGACCGAACTGTGTGCAAAATTTCAGGACGATCGGACTATTCCTTCCAAAGTCATCGTACGACAAAAAAAAGTCAGTCAGAAGCTGAATTTTGTATCTCCATAGCAACGGTTGCTAGGAGAATAAACAATGGTTGTTCCAAAATGAATGTTTTATCGATTCTCATCGATCGTCGAAATAATTGGAGACCCATCGTGCATTGATGATGATTTTTGGAGCTTTTATCAAAAACACGTTAGCAACGGTTGCTAGAGAAATAAACAACGGAATTGGCTGAAAATTGAACTCGACCGAGATTTTGCGGCGACTAACCTGTGTGCAAAATTTCAGGACGATCGGACAATTCCTTCGAGAGTTATCGTACGACAAAAAAAAGTGCACGTACGTACGTACGTACGTACATACATACAGACATTTTCGGATTTCCATGTTTTTCGACCCGTAGATTACGAAAATCGAGGTCCCGAAGTCCGATTCGGTGGGTCGATTTTTACCCCGTTACAAAGCTTTCTCTTTGAGAAAGCAAAACGAATTTAAGCGAAGCGAAGGTAGTTATCACGTGGGCCTAGAATCAGCTTTTGCTACTGTATGGAACGGTATTTTTCATCATGTGTTTGGAAAAACAACGTCTGAAGATCAACTTTTGCGCACATAGTGATGAAAAATATTATTTTTGTACTAAGTACTATAAGCATAACTCAAACACCGCAATTGAACCAAAAAGTGCACGCCACAACGAGATATTAACGAGTTCACTTACCTTTTGTCTCGTTCACAATTTATTTATTGATCTCTGCATTTTTACCGCATGTTCACATGTTCAAATATATTTTTTATAAAAGATGCTGTTGATTAATTCTTGACGTACTTTCAAAATCAATTGAATAAGAACCAAATTTCAGACTTACTTGTTAATGAAGTTATTACATCAAACATGAAATCTTTAATGTGCATCTACTGAGTATTACACTTTACTCTGAACAGATGCAACATTATCAATTGAAGTAATTTGTACCTACCAGTAATGTACGCTCAGCCAATATCAAAGCACCAGATCCAGAAGTTGTTGATTGTATTCTCCAGTATTTCTCCAGTAAGTATTTAACAAAATTATTTGAATTTTATTAATGACACAGCCACACAAAAAAAAAAAATTTTCGACGCAGGGGGTTTGACTATGTCTACTATATGTTTTCGGGGTTGCTGAATCCGAATCCGAGGTCGGTTTGAACCCTGCAGGTCGAGGTTTGGCCATAACCTCAAAAAACCTAGTGAATTAGAATTTCCAGGACATTTTAATTTCTATAACTGTATAACTTGTACAGTAAACGTCTAAAACCTCTAAACCCATAACCGAATAAAACCATAAGCCCATAACACCATAAGCTCTGGACGTTGTTTGGCCATAACCTCAAAAAACGTAGTAAATTAGAATTCCCAGGACATTTTAATTTCTATAACTGTATAACTTGTACAGTAAACGTCTAAAACCTCTAATCCCATAACCGAATAACACCATAAGCCCATAACACCATAAACTCTGGACGTTGTTTGGCCATAACCTCAAAAAACGTAGTAAATTAGAATTTCCAGGACATTTCAATTTCTATAACTGTATAAATTGTACAGTAAACGTTGTCACTGTCTCATGCCCATTAATAACAATTGTAATTATTAATAACTAAAGGGGACACGAGAGAGTGCAATCTCGCCCGGCGCTGATGCTGGGCGAGTTCTCAGAGTCGTGGGTAGGAATGCAGGTGGTGAATCGGGGCCACAGAAACGCGCACACATAAAAGAATAGTGCTTTATTAGCAATTAACAGGGGGTACAAATAATAAGGGGACGCGGCGCGGTCGATTGAGAGAGAGAGCAACGCGTGGAAACCAACCTTTGTGTTGCTCGCTGTACGTGGAGGACGGCGGCGTGGAGCTGTCGTCGGCGCTCGGGGAAAATGCCGGCGTTCCGGAGCCGGGGAAGCTGGCGCTGGGTACGTGGGCCTCGTCTCGGCCGTGGCGCGGGAAGGCTGCTCGTGGTGTCGGCGCTATTGCCTGACACGTAGACACGGGGCACGGGGCACAGCACAGCACGTGGCGCGGTCGCACGGAGAAAGTCACGGGGAAGTCGCGTAAGGGACAAGGGCCAATTGCTGCTGTCGCGCTCGCGCTTGGGCACACACTCATTATCCGCGCGCGGCACCTGTAACTGCCGCGCCGCGGTGTTGATGTCGCGATCTCTCTGTCTCTCTCACTCTTACCTTATGCTTCGTCGGCGCTATGTATAAGACATCATAATGTCTGCTGGAATAGGGAGCCTCACGGTACAAAGTATCCGTGACAACGTCTAAAACATCTAATCCCATAACCGAATAACACCATAAGCCCATAACACCATAAACTCTGGACGTTGTTTGGCCATAACCTCAAAAAACGTAGTAAATTAGAATTTCCTGGACATTTTTAATTTCTATAACTGTATAAATTGTACAGTAAACGTCTAGAACCTCTAATCCCATAACCGAATAACACCATAAGCCCATAACACCATAAACTCTGGACGTTGTTTGGCCATAACCTCAAAAAAACGTAGTAAATTAGAATTTCCAGGACATTTTAATTTCTATAACTGTATAACTTGTACAGTAAACGTCTAAAACCTCTTCTTGTGACAGCGTAGTTCGAGTTATATTGTTATAGGATACTACGGCTCGAAAATCTGGGGTTACAGGGTTATATGGGCATGTTGTTATTAGGTTATAAGGTAATATATTGATAAGTTTGAAGGTTAACTTTGGCGAAACCCCATAAACCCAAAGGATTTTATACAGTTTGAATTATTTGATTATAAGCCTAGGTGATTATATAATATAGTATAACGGGATTGTGAGGTTATGCGGTTATGATGTTATGGGGTTATGGTGTTATGGGGTTATGATGTCATGGGGTTGTGGAGTTATGTGCTTATAGAGTTAGAGGTTTTAGACGTTAACTGTTCAAGTTATATAGTTATATACAATGCATAGTTCTGAAAATTCAAATTTACTAGGTTTTTTGAGGTTATGGCTAAACAACGTCCACAGTTTATGGTGTTATGGGCTTATGGTGTTATTTGGTTATGGGTTTAGGGGTTTTTGACGTTTACTGTACAAGTCATACAGTTATATAGAAATTAAAATAATCTGGAAATTCTAATTTACTACGTTTTTTGAGGTTATGGCCAAACAACGTCCAGAGATTATGGTGTTATGTGCTTATGGTTTCATTCGGTTATGGGTTTAGAGGTTTGAGACGTTTACTGTACAATTTATACAGTTATAGAAATTAAAATGTCCTGGAAATTCTAATTTACTAGGCTTTTTGAGGTTATGGCCAAACAACGTCCAGAGCTTATGGTGTTATGGGCTTATGGTTTTATTCGGTTATGGGTTTAGAGGTTTTAGACGTTTACTGTACAAGTTATACAGTTATAGAAATTAAAATGTCCTGGAAATTCTAATTCACTAGGTTTTTTGAGGTTATGGCCAAACCTCGACCTGCAGGGTTCAAACCGACCTCGGATTCGGATTCAGCGACCCCGAAAACATATAGTAAAAATAGTCAAACCCCCTGCGTCGAAAATTTTTTTTTTTTTGTGTGGCTGTGTGATTTTTCCTCGTCTTATCTTTGGACACATTTATGCAGTTGATTTATAATTAATTATTCGACTGGTATTGAATGATTATTCATGATGATTCCGAAAGTAGGTCAGAAGCCGATACAAATATCGGTATACGGAGTATCAAGTACGCCATTACAACAAATTCATTTGAGGCGACAGTTTTGTGAAGATCGCATTAATTTTAATATCAATATGACTCTCGTGAAAGTTTTTCCGTTTCTTATTGTTGCTTTTTTAGTTGTTGACGCGAACGTTCAAGCCAATCGAGTATTAGAACATCAAACGCAAGAAAGTCATGAACAACAACGGCAACAACAAAATCGGGTGGAACAAATAAATCGATCATCACGGCAACAGAGGGTTAAAACCGGTAACGGCTGGACTCGTACGTTATTTTTATTTATCCAGTTATTCATAGTTTTCGGCATGATTTCCGTAAAAATGTCTCTTTTTTTCATTGTTGCTTTTTAGTTGTCGACCCTAACTTTCTAGTTAATCAACAACTACAACAGCAACAACAACAACTGCTACAACAACAACTGCTACAACAACAACTGCTACAACAACAACTGCTACAACAACAACTGCTACAACAACAACTGCTGCAACAACAACAACAGCAAAAACTGCAACAACGACCAACTTTGCCACCACAACAGAAAGTCTCTGCCGCCAGCAGATGGACTAGTACGTTATTTTATTATTATTATGAGTAGGCATCTTTCGGCACAAGGATAAGTTATAACCCGAGCGAAGCGATGGTAATAGTCCGCATTGCCAAAAAATACCTACGAGAGTGAAGTGCATACAGAAGCTTTTCTTACGAGGGAGAAAATAGTATATTATGCACTTGAGTGAGGTTTGGGGAATAGCCTAGATGATCGAAGTCCATATACTATTTTTCGTAACCCACGGGAGAAAAGTGTCAATCTTTGCAAACGCTTGGATGCGAAGTTGGCACTTTGCTCCCGCTGGGGTTAAAAGTAGATTATTTCAGTCTGGGCACCAGGCCTGAAACGCTCGTGCTTCTCCCGAGGCACTAATTGTCGCCCTAAACGTATCGAGTCCCGGCGACTGCAAAGTTCCAACTTTACGGCCTTGCGTTTGAGAAGAATGGCGCTTTGCTCTTGTAGGAGACGAAGAATAGAATATGCACCTCGCTCATCTAGGCTCTATTGGGGCGCGTTTACTTATCTAGACGTTTTTCGTGCAAAAATAGGCTGAACTCGCTCAGGTGCATGATATAGTATTATCTATGTACACTGTAAAAAATAATCTGAATTTTCAGACACTTTTAAGATACAAATGTATCTGAAAAGTCATAAATGTGTATCTGAATCCTGAATTCAGATACAAAAACTGAAAAATCCAAATAGTTGTGTATGACTGAACAGAGTTTTCAATAACTTGTGTCTGAATCCTACACCAAACCGAAGAACCCGCTGCTCTGCGCATGCGCGACGCATGGGCGACTCCGACATTTTAGTTAACGGTCGCACTCGCGGGTCGTCGGCAGTTGCCGATTATGCGCAGTTACGCGCATCACGATTTCAATTTCAGCTAGTGTTCTTCAGTGTTCTTCGACCGCGATCATCGCCTCATCGTCTTCGGCACAGCTGAACAATCGTTCATGTAAGAGCGTGTCTCGACCTCGACTTTTCAATCATCGTCGTTCAAAAAGGTTCAAAAACAGGTTCAAAAAGGGCAAGTACTCAAATCTAACCTCAGCGAACAGAATTTTATTCATCTTATATCTTTTTGATTAATTATGTTTCTTAGAAATTAGTTAGTAATTCTTTTTCGAATAGCTGAAAATGGTAATATTCCATTTTACAGAACGAGGCCTCCCTAGAAGATGTAATGGAATTTGTTACTTCTGATCACCCTCTCCTCATTATGAAAGGTTATTAAAACTATATTGTTCATTTATTCATTCAATTTATTGTTTATATATATTCACATTATTTATATCTATATTTACGTAAATCATTATTTACAGGTAGTTCTATCCACGATGACACCGGAGCTCATATAACGGTGATTCGCGGAGAATCAAATTTTGTGTGACAACATCATAGTATTCTTAATTTTTTTATCATTCTATGTTTTTGGGTATACCTATTGGCCAGGAGCCGAAAATCGCTCAAATTTATCCAAAGGTATGAGTAAATTTTTCAAACTCATATGAATGATATATTTACATGGATTCTCAAAATCAGTTAATTTTTATTTGCAGGGTTTTCTTGGATATTAATTTTTAAAATGAGCACCAAGAAGAAAATCAAACACAGTCACATAGCGTGAAAGTTTTTAAATTTGAAAAGATTTTAAATAAATTCCTAATAATTTTAATGTAAAAGAGCACTATAGCCGTTGATGTCATTTCGATAGTTTTAAATACTCTGTCGTTGAGACTGATATTATATTTTATTATAGTATTTAAGTTGTTTTTTTTAAATTTATTTAAATTTTCAATGAATTATATAAGAATATTAGCTGTAAAATTTTATAATAGTAGATACAGTATAAATAAAGAATGAAAATTGAATAAAGTGTATTTATAATTCTGTAGTGTAAAAAACCTTTCTAGTCCGCTTTCCAGACATAGAAACTGAAAATTCAGATATTTGTCTGAATATTAAGATAACTGTATGAAAATATTCTCATCCGCCTTTTCATACATTTGGTCTGAAAATTCATACATACATGTCTGAATATCAAGATAAATGTATGAAAATATTTTCATACGCGTGTATGGAAAAAGCTTCAGCTACATTTGTCTGAATTTTCAGACAGATATTTTTTACAGTGTATGTATATGGGAAGGTATTATTATTTTCAAACCACGACAGGTGATCACACATAAGTGATGGGAAAAAACTCTGTTTCAGTTCAATGTCGCTCGTGCACAGAGTGCCGAAGATGCCAAGGTACTCAGATACGGACATGTGAATCTGGTTACTGTGGCTGCAGAAATAGCTACTCCATGGATTTGGTCGAAGACAGTGCCACAGCTGGTGTTGTTTGCTGATCCGTCATTAGAAAAATCAACTCTTATTTCTATTCAAATTAAAAACCGTACATCATCGATTCATTTGTAAAGCAATAAAATTACTCTCGCACACCGCACCGAAAAGTTTCTTCTTTCACGAAAGTAAAATCACCTTCCGTCTTATCCTACAGTACACGTACCACGTGGCATTTCCTCGGTGGAAAGAAAATAGGCACAATTGAATGCGTGTATCTCGCGCTGGTTTTCTTGCCTGTGCGGTGCACTCAGTGACATAGCAGATGGCCAA
>JAJGQD010000047.1:0-59844 GCA_020882685.1 Aphelinus atriplicis
CATCTTGGGATAGTCCACCAAGCCCGAATTTATTCGTCGTTTGAAACATGTGGACGTTAAAAAAATAATTATTTGTAAAATACTACTTCGGGTGAAAAGATGTAGTAGCCCAATGGGTTGGGTTGGGTAAGGGGGAGGGTGGGGGGGGGGGGGAACAGGTAAAAAGGGAATCTGTAACAATACGATCGGACCTTGATCGTACAGATACAAGCGATCGAATTTGATCGTGTATATAGGTGATATTGCGGGAAAATGAATTCATGCTCCAGGGATGTAGAGAGCTGCCGTCTTCCCGGTAGCGTAGTGAATATCGCAACTGACCGGAGATCAGGAGGACGCTGGTTCAAATCCAGCCCGGGGAGCATGGAATTTTTTTCTCGCAATATCATCTTGGGATAGTCCACCAAGCCCGAATTTATTCGTCGTTTGAAACATGTGGACGTTAAAAAAATAATTATTTGTAAAATACTACTTCGGGTGAAAAGATGTAGTAGCCCAATGGGTTGGGTTGGGTAAGGGGGGAGGGTGGGGGGAATAGGTAAAAAGGGAATCTGTAACAATACGATCGGACCTTGATCGTACAGATTCAAGCGATTGAATTTGATCGTGTATATAGGTGATATTGCGGGAAAATGAATTCATGCTCCAGGGATGTGGAGAGCTGCCGTCTTCCCGGTAGCGTAGTGGATATCGCAACTGACCGGAGATCAGGAGGACGCTGGTTCAAATCCAGCCCGGGGAGCGTGGAATTTTTTTCTCGCAATATCATCTTGGGATAGTCCACCAAGCCCGAATTTATTCGTCGTTTCAAATATATACAGTTTGCTTGTCCTTATGGGGTAATATCCACAAAATGCTCAAAAAAACAAGTCTTCTTTTATGAATTTTTTTAAACGACATTTGAGATGTAAGGTATATTAATAATATATCATTGGATCAAGCAACTCTTGGAGAATAGAAAAAAAAAATTTATTGTTAGTTTTTTCACGAAATGGCGGCTGTGCAGCAATTGCCGTGACCCGTTTTTTTAAAAAGTTCTTCCGCGGCGAGCAGTAGAACTGAAAAAGTTTACATTCGATTGATTTGAAATTTTAACTGTAGCTTCTTCATTAGATTATATAGTGAAGTACACATCGTTATATTTTTAGAATTTTTTTTTTGCAAAATGGCGACGGTTTGAATAAACATTTTTTTTTCGACAAAGAAGTCGATTTTAATTGCTTATAACTTTTTTTTTGTCAATCAATTGCTAAAATGGTAGGTACTTCACTAAATAATCTACTGAAGAAGCTACAGTTATTAATATGAAGATATTATATTAATATAAGTGAAACCATACGTTAATATTCAATCATAGTGACAAACACACTGAAATACATCATTTTCTTGATGAAAAATTATGTGAATTTCAGACAAATCAAGCTAGATATGTATATCTATATATAGCTGCCTCAGTCTAAAGTCATAAAATGCTCTATAACAAGGTAGCACTGGAACTCTATCGGCTGCTTGATCCAGTGTCGAAGTCCAGTCCGAAGGCATAATATCCTCACTGTGAGCTTCATCGTGGACTTGATATGTTGAAACTAACAAGGAAGGAATTCTGATATTGCAAATTTGAGAAATTAATTGCAGGAGTTATCGGCATTAATTGCAGGAGTATGAGTAATTGACTGGATCAAAATGTGCGATGATTTCTGATGCTGTGAGGCTGATATCGCCGTACAATCAGATCAATACTGAAAGTTAACTCTGCTGTGAGTTGAGTTTGATGGTGAAATCAAGATAATAAAATGGAATGAAAATGAGAATGAACAGAGTAATATGGCTATATGTAAGACATATATATCCTCTCAGACAGCACCCACTTAAGGTGATGTAGAAAAACAATAATAATGAGCAATGATGAATTAATAATAAAGTATGAAATCGTTAACAATGTTAAACAGAATTCAACAAACGATCTGATTAGACGGGAGCTCGCCCAAGACAGAGAGCAGGTCAGGTAAGCCCTTGCGCAGGCCACTAGAATGACAGAAGAAATATCAGAGGTTCTGGAAACCATGAACGGATATGTTCATTCTGCTCGGGATGTAAAGTCTCAACTGTCAGAACTGGCTGAATCAACTGAGAATGATATAAGGCGAGTCATTCAGGCATCTGATACTGTGGAAGCCGAAGCCTTAGAGCTTCGAAACAGAGTTGATAGTGAACTAAAAGATATTCACAGGGTTTCACAGAATCAGACAAATGAAATGATTAGGCTCATGCAAGAGATACGAGCAAGGTACAACGAACCTTATGACGATGAAATCAATAATAATGTACCAGTAAATAAAATTGCTGGAATATGTAGAAATGAGGTGAATAAATTCCACTATGAAAGTCACAGAGAAGATACTATGGCTAATATCTCAACTGATCAGTTCAAATTCGTAATAGCAGTGAAAGACACTGGTCTTAAACGGAATTATAGACTGAGTCCAAAATTGAGGTTTTATTTCTTCTACGACTTTCTTTTATCAGAATTATGTTCCATGTATCTGCTTCACATAATCGATCCAAGAGAAGAACCAATGATACAACATGAAAATTTATTGTAGAGAAAATGGAATATGTAGTTCGAGACATAATAATAAATAGAATTGACTTTTGTTATTACTCAAAATTGGTTGATAAGAAGGATCCAAAAGAGATCGTAGAAAGACTCAAGAACATGAAAGAATGTGGATCAAACTTATTGACTATGGATATTAGAAATCAGTTGTTTACAATGTGAACTAACCCTAAGAAAGAGATTGCTGTGTCTTTTATAGACAGATTCGAAGACCACATAAAAAATATCGAGCTGCTGAAATAGAAAGGTATGCCTGGAGACGAACAGCGCGATCATTTGTATCGTGCTGTAATAGGAGCCATACCTGTTATTCAAAGCTTTGATTTTGATGTGCGTGAAAATGGTGGTCCTGGATTATCTCACGAACGTATGAAATCCTTTGTTCTTGAGAACCGAAGTTTTGCCGCAGATAACCAGACCTGCGCAATATTGACTTGAAACCAGCAAAAGGGACCGAGGTGCTAGTGCGATTGACCAAATCACAAATCGTACCAATCTACTTAATCAGATGACTTTAGACTGTGTTTCGCCTGTAAGGAGTATATGAACAAGGAGCACACAGATGCGGGGTGCCCAATGAAAGTAACACGACCGGCTGGCCAAGGACGAGGCCGTTGTAACACAAGGTGTATCCATAGTCGAGGTCGCTCATCACACCGAGGTGGTAGAGGCGGTCTCCGCGGAACAGGTCGGTCCGATAGGCAAAAAAATATAAATAAAAGGGGTAGAGGGCTAACAAAGAGAGAAAAAACTTCCAATATTCAAAGCCAGTTTCATGTTCAGAGAGGGGGGAAAGATCATGAAGAGACTAACAACTCAAGCAACTCAGCAAAGTAAGGTAAGGAATTAGTTGCTTGTTTTCTATGAGATAATAGGTGAGTAGACAGTATTTTCTCAGAAAAAGAAATACCCATTGTAAGTCAGATGCATAAGTGATTCAGTCGCAACGAGTCACATGACTAATTCAAAAGTTAATTCCAAATCATTTGACCCTGCAAATCGAGGAACAACAAGGTGCACTAATAATAACAGTTCTGCAAATTTCGAAACGGAGGGAGCTCGATCTATAGACATAAAGTTGAGTAATGGAGATAAGACTGAAGCTGACAATGTAATCTATGCATCTAACTTGCCAGAAAGTCTGTTCTCTCTCTAAGGAAATTTGCCGAAGTGGGTCTTGCTGCGAGCATGTACATATTCGATTGAGAGTCAAACAAGCTTTTCCTCACGGGAATATACAGAAGACCGTTGTGGATGATAGAATTGCAAATTGTTGAGGATTGCTCAATAGACAGTGAAAGTTCGATTATTGATAGAAAGTTATACGTGAATCTGACTGAATTAGCGAGCGACGGTTATTTCACTCGAAGCGTCGCAAGGAAATCAGAGAGGAATACTTGCCAGAATAATAACCCACCGGAGACTGAAATGCAAAATGGAAAGGGTACAGAGAATGAGTGTACTTGTGAGATTTCCAACTTTGACGCAACTATTCGCGATAGAAAATTCAATTTTGTGGATGAATTGTCCGAGACAAGCACTCCAGTACGTGCAAACTGGTTTGAGAACACTAACAAGGGATTTCTGGCAAACGATAAAGCCTTGCAGTGGCACGCGAGACTGGGACACGTGTCACTCAAATATCTGAAGAAACTGCAGGCAAGTCACCCAGAAAGCAAGTCCTTGAGAGAAGCGGTGTTCGATGAATCCATTATTGATTGTGGAATTTGCACTCTTGCCAAACTGAAAAAGATACCATTTTCAAACAGTTAGAGTGAGAGCCACAGAGCCACTCCAAATAATTCATGCAGACACTCTGGGGCCAATAAGCTCAACCACATAACCCCAGAGATACCGTTTTGTGGCAGTTTTTGTTGACGACTATTTTCGTTCGGCTATGGTGTATCCCATGCGTCACAAGAATGAAATCGGATAATGTTTAGAATTATTCATGAAAAGCACACGGAATATACTTGGAAGGAACGCAAAATTATGCTTTCTCGGGTATTACTCACTTCTTGCTCATATCCATCATCATAAGGATCCATTCATATGCTGTCTAAACAGTTCCTGGGCATATCAGTTGAGGGGAGGTTCTATTCAAGCAATTTCAAAAATTTGATTTTTTTTTGCTGATTTTGCTACCTTATGATGTGTAGAACATGCCCAGAAAAGCGTGTGATCGAAATGTTATCTTGTGAATAGTTATAGCATAATAATAGAACCTATGATTAACGTTATTGTTATGGTTAACCGAATTTTTAAACATGTTCATCTCAAAATGACTTTTTTCTATCTGGTGGGAATCCTAGCTCAAAAACTGATCAAGGATCGACTTGAATCATTTTTCATTTCAAAGACAATTGAATTCCTGGGATTCTTTAGCTATAAAACCATTAATTTTATTATTATTTTTTGTCTATATATCGATTTTAAGAGCAAAGAAAAATTGCGGAATCGGTACGTAAATTTCACAAGTTCGGCATTTTGTTAATTTTCAACCTTTTTCCGGTATTATTGGTATAATATCCCACAATTATTGAAAATTTTCTGAAACTTCTTCGTTTTTTGATCTCAGATAAAAATTCGAGGCTCTAGGATTCCCACCATGCGGAAACTTTCTTTAGAGGCGTGCCCATAAACGTGTGTTAAATTCATTATATAGTGATTATTTTCTAAAAAAAAATTTTTTTGTATAGTAAAATAATATATAAATACGTGTGAGAAAGCTCCATACCATTATTCAATTCCTCCTATGAAAAAAAAAATGAAGAAAAATGGGTCATTTTCAAGGTGCTAGGTGAGAACCTGCCCTTAAAAGAGGGAGAATATAGTATATTATGCAACTAGAGCCTGAAATGCCATTTCACGCACCAGTGTGACAAGCCTGCACGAGTCGCCGGCGAAGCCGGCGAACGAGTGCTAGGCGGTCACACGAGTGCTTGGAATCGTATTTCACGAGTTGCATACGATATTTTATATTATAAGTGATCTACGCGAATTTCACGTACGGAAATCGATGCGTGAAATACGAGTTTATAATCACGTATAACATAAAATCAATTGATTAAGTTAAGCCGAATATCCTATGTAAATAAAGTCCTAGAGAAATTCAGTCTTGATGGTATGCCAAAAAGAGAGACGCCAATGGAAACCGTCAAGTTACCAATCGAAAAAAAAGAGACAGAGAAGAGACAGTTTGCGATGAAGAACTGCAGAAAACCCTGAATTTGGAAAATGCTGCAGATAGAAAAGTAATTGGACGTCTACTCTATCTTCCAAATGCGACGAGACCTGACATCTCATATTCAGTTAACGTACTCAGCAGGTACCAAATTAATCCGACAGATTAAGATTGGAAAATGGTGGCCCGAATCTTGGGATACTCACAACAGTCTATAGAACTGAGTCTGATTTACAAAGGTGAGACAAATGTGATGGAAGAGTACTCTGTTTCTAGTTTTGGAGACTATAGGGGATCACTCACAACTTGTGACTATGCGATCAAGCTTTTCGGAGACTTAGTAACATGGAAGACTTATGAACAAACTAGTGTTCCACTATTAACTTGTGAGGCTGAAATTGTGGCAATAAATAAAGCGACTCAAGAACTGATTGGATTAGCAAAATTAGTTGAAATTATGATAGACAGAAAATTCTTTCCAGTCTGGTTGTGGTGTGATAACACAGCAGCAATATCATGTACGAAAATTGTCGGGGGAAACAAATTGAGACATATGGTGGAAATAAGATCCGATTACATCAAAAAATGGGTCAAAAATAATTTAATTAAAGCAGAATGGGATCAGCTATCTGCTTCAAGGAGCAGATAGCTGATATTTTCACAAATTTTCTACCGCTGGCACTGCATGAAGATTTGCTGGACCGAATAATGAATGTTGAGTAGACAGTTAACAAACTATAATTTATTATTTATCAATCATGTTTTTCTTCTGCCTCAGGAGCCAAAAAATAGATGATACGAGATCGGAGCAGCGTAGAGTGCGCTATACGGATATCCTGATGTTCAGGGTCGGTGAAGACAATGAGAATTGGAATTAGTCTTTTAGAAGAATTTCGTGGAGCTGTTTGGGAATGAGCGTTGAGAGAGAGACAAACTGCCCCATCAAACAACCGATATTCGGTGTTGCTACACGTAGCGCGAAGCCCATTCCCTGTGCTGACAGCTGGCTGAACAGTCGTATCCCAGTGCACTCGAACGTTGATTTGACTGTGATTACCTTTTCTGATAAATAAATAGACGGACTTGAATGAACGACACTCGCGTTCTTCATTCACCCCTGAAATCTCCCACTTTTGAATTGATAGAACAAATCAAAAGCTGATTGAATATCCAGGTATTAGTATCGAAAATATTCTTCTTTACAATCTATGCATGAAAATATAATATGTATTTTTAGTGCCACTCGAATCTTATCTATTGATTTTGATAACTACAATCTTCATCACGCTGACTAATATGATTCAATGGAAATGTTTTCCCATCAAAATCGATTGACAAATATATTTGGTGAAAGTTTTGGAAAGGGAGATACAATAAAATGAATATTGCGTTTATTCAACTTTACTTTCACAAAATACATTGACTTGAATTCGGAATACATATATCTTAAATAAATCCATCAATTTATATTATGAAGAATCATATAACTACGAAATTTGGGGGTTTTTTGAGAATTCTTGTGTCAACTTCTCCAAAATTGCCTGACATATGTGAAGCAGAAATTTTGCTAAATTTTTTGATTTGCTCATCAGATGTTAATTCTCTGCATAGCGTTTGAACGTTCCTATTACGTGAAAAGTGTTACTATCATCAATTGTATTGGTATCATGATTGGCGTTGTCAAATACGTAGCGGAAGAACCCATTGTATCGTTTTTCTTAGGGATCATTACAGAAGTATAACTGAATGTAGATTCAGTTATACTTCTGACATGACTAGATAACTGAACATCTTGAGAAGAGAAGCTCGATGCGTTTAAAGTTCCTCCGGTCTCTATTCTTCATTCATTATAACTGCTAAACTGACTAGGAGAGTGCACACACTTCGAGTCACCAATCTTGACCAAAATTTGAGGGATCTCTCCTGATACTATCACCAGAGATCCCTGAAAGCCACAGGGTCTAACGCTCAGCCATTCCTGAGAAAAAAAATAAAACATATTATGAGATTTTTCAATTAGTGGCGTTACAGGGCATAACATTGCATATGCTATTTGAATGCATATCAATACCCGCCAACCATATGTACCAATAAATTTTTTATAAATTTGACTCAAAGATGAACTCTAAAACTATCTTGATAAATTTCCACTCGTTTTAGGCATACTTCCCTTATAGGATGTATAAGGGTCTCAAGCGCTGACCAGGTTATCATGGGAAACATGTTATACCACTTCCTACCCAACAAAACACGCATTTATCTTGAGCCCACCCATGAATATATATCAGAATATATATTCTACACTTGAAAAAGAAAGGAAATACCGTCAACACTACTTCTTTCTTCCCTACAGTCCAGAACACTTGGATTTTTGACGTTAAACAGTCGTATCTATTCAAAATTGTGTCTGGACTTACAATATCCTCATGCGTGTGGATATTTCTTAAGCCTATGGGACTGATGGGCACATGAGACAGAAAAAATGTACCTACTCACCTCAAGTAATATGCGCTTCATAGATATGATGCTGCAAAATAACCTATCCCTTACATGCATGTTGACAACACTGCAAGTTTGTTGGGGATTAGTTTTTGCGCTAACTTGTTCCTTTTTCTTGAATCACCATTATGTTCATCAGCTCCCACTGAATGTGTAGCCTCCAGCATTCACAGGAATCATGTCCTATAAAAGGAGAAAAATAACACTCCAAGCCTCATCCACTTATGATTGTACTCTTGAAGTACCTGAAAATGAAAACACAAAGAATCATTTTCTTTGATTTTAAAGGTTAAAAGTAGGAAAAATCTAGTTAAACTAACAGAGAAAGAGAGTTTCAGAGCTACATAAATCCAACTAGAGTAGAAATTGGACACCCAAAATCCAAGGTTAGGTTACACTATGTACTTATCTGATGATTGATGATCCTTTCTGCAGCAATCAGCGTTCCTTCATGATCCGGTAGAAGAATTTTCCCAGACCCAAATTTTAGAAAGAGTTTCACTTCCACAGCACTATCCATAGTTGTACACAGAGTTACACAGCACCACATGTGCCAAACCAAAACAACAGGATAAGTGTCGGCCATCCGTTGGCGCAACAAGTTATCACTGACTGTTGTGAGATGCCAGTCAGCTGTGATCTGGTGTGAAATTCAAATGCTGCAACTTTACATGCAATATATGGGTTTGTACTACTTTTGCTGCTTTTTATATAATTGTTTATCAAATTATTTGGAAAAAGCGATTCAATATTAGAGTGAGTTGGATATTAATAATATCATTTTTTTTAGTTATTATTTAATAATTATTTAATTATTCACAACAATAATCAATAATTATATAATAAGAAATCGTTTATTATATACTTATCGATAATTTAACAATAGCCAACATTATTCAAATTATATTTTGAAAATATAAAATGTTCAAATATTGATAAAATATTTATCACATTAATTAATTATTAATTTTTGATTATTGTTCTTATTTTAACATATTCATTTATAGTTACTGTCAGAAATGTGCGGTCACATCAAGCCTCGCACGTGTGTGGCGTGCGCTGCGAAACACTGGCGCGTCAGCTTGTGGCTGCGCTCCCCACCACCGCCGGCTCGTTCGCCTCGCCGCCAGCTCACTCTGAGTCGAGCTCCCGACGCGCCTACAGCTCTTTTCTCACGTGCCGCTTTTACGAGTTTTTCTTTATACTGATTGAGATTAGAAGTTAGATTTCGCGTTTCGACACCGTGACTGGATGTTAGATAAAGATAGAAGCTAGATATTTGATATTGAGGTAAAGCTAGATATTTGAGATTGCTAATAAATAAACGTGTGTGTGAAACAACAAAGGGTAAAGTGATCTTCTATTTATTTTCCGGAATATCCTCACTCCTACTGCGCAAACTTATATAAAACCCTCGCAGGTTATGGGCCTTGCACCGCTTCCACTGCGCACGGAGTGAGGTTATTGCAGGATAATATAATAAAAAGTGCTAGAAGTGTTTTTTTTTTGTGTGCTCGAAAAGTTAGAAAGAGTGCGTCGAGTGCCTTTGTCTCGTTGGCGCCACATCCAGCTCCAGCAGAGTTCGAGAGGAAGGAAGGACGAGAGGCCACCAATCTCACAAGTTTTAGCTAGCATTGGTAAAGCTAGATAAAGCATGGCTTGCTCGATCCCCACTTCAAGGGGTAAGTGATTGTCCTTCTCTGTCGGCGCCGCGAGTTCTCCGAACGCGAGAGCCAAAAGCTTTCGGCCGCCCGGTGAAGAAGACCGCTCGCTTCCCGGAATCGGCGAGCCGCTTGCAAAACAAGCGCGAACCGGCCACGGCGCCGGAACGGGGCTGCAGCGCGCGCTGTGCGTGCGCATGCACGTTCCCTTGTATTCTTTTTCGAACAAGCGCGAATCGGCCGAACGGCGGGCAACTTGTCTGAGGGCAGTCGGGAGCGCGCACGGATCGCGCGCCCGCGTATATACTCGCGCCGGCTGCTCGAGCGCTAGAGTGAGAAAGAGATAGATACAGTCCGACTCGCACGGACTCGGCGCCGCGCACGGGTCGCGCGCCAGCGTATATACACGCGCCGGCTGCTCGAGCGCTAGAGAGAGAGAGATAGACGGTGTAAACAAACCGCGCCGCTACCGGCCGGCTCTCTCTCCTGGAAATACAACAGCCCGTGTATTTACATCGGAGTTTAATATTACATTATACGCTCGAACATACAAATTAGAAATACAAGCTAGAATCGTTTTTCTTCTTCGTCGCTACACTCCTAAACTATTGCATGTGAAATAAATTTTGGATCATGAAATACTGATCGTAATTTGCGAATTATAGTTTGATGAGTATATTGAGTTTGCGAATTTTCAAATATACCGTCTCGAAACTAAATTATACGTTAGAAATAGAACCAACCCACATATATAAGTTAGATAAACGGAAATTCATCCGTACACAGATGAGACGACCATCCACATTTTTATGTTGACCTTGGCCTGTGAGTTGGACACTCATACTACCCACCTCGGCCAAACTTTAGAATTGGGCCTTGACGAAAGTGAGAACATCGTCATTAGATTTGAAGACGGAACCGAACAATCTGTCGGTAAATAAGAAAATCCTTTAAGATATTAGAAAGTTAGATTGCCCCATAAATGTAACGCTAGTGAGTGAAGCAGTGGAATATTGACAATCAATATATTCAAGTTAAATTTATTAGTTTGAACTACGTTTTTCTCAACACAATCAGATCCTTGTTAGCTTGCTGTGCTGTTATCATCCGATCTTTTGTGTTAAACCTTAAATAAGAAATTATCATACAATCAGTCGATTTTCTTTACATAATTTAACACACTTCACTCTTAGCATACATAGACCATTTATAACTTGCTGTGCTGTTATTTTTGGTCAATAATTGGTAACTTGCTGTGCGGTTGTCAATTATTTTCCCTCTTCTTACTTTCACAGACATGGCTGCTCAATCAGAGGAAACACAGAGAGTTGTGAAGGCCAAGGCCTTAGAAAATGAAGAAGCTCGAAAAGCTAGATTAACCGATCACGCCATTTCCCATGAAATAGTTGGAGCTAGAACGCTTGATGGCATGAGCCTAGATAGAGAAGAGTTCGACGCTCTAAAAACAGAAGTAGCTGGTAAGAAAACAAGCACGCCCTTAATAAAACAGATAGAGAATTTTAAACTAGATCTGAGTAAAATTCAAATGGGCAAACTTCTTAAAGATACATTGTCTGAAACCGAAATCGGTGAAAGTTCTAAAGGTATCGATTCTGTTTATCTAGCTCAAAGATTAGAGATCGAGAAACTCAAAGAGGATCTCAAGAAAGCTCGACAAGGCGTAAGGAGTGTTGATGCCATGCTAGACAAATGCGCATCAGACAATATCGATGCCAAACGAGAATTTGGGAGTAGACTCGAGAAGATTGAACGTTCCCTAGCTGGTTTGGGGAATATAAGCGCGAGTTTCCAACCAACATCGGTAAATATGTCACATGTTATACAACCATCTATTAAAATGGACTACAAACTGACGCAAAAAGTGAGTTTGAAGACGTTTTTAGACATTTTCGAATCTGAACTTAAATTGCTAGATCTTCACTACATAATACAGCCGCAAGATGGACAAAACGACTGTGACGAACAGAAGCTAGAAAAAGATAGATTGATGGTTCGAAATATTTTAATCAATAGAATAGATGAATCCTACCATGCAAAAATGATACACATTACAGACCCAGTAAAATTCCTAGATAAAATCAAACAGTTCAAAACTAGTCAAACTGACGTTACAACGGGTTCAGTTAGGAGACAACTACACTCAATTCAATACGATCCAAACAGAGAATCTGCTTCACACTTCTGGGACAGATTTGACGAGATAGTTAGAAAATACAATAACATACCTTCTGTTCCGAGATTGACTGAGATTGAAGTTAGAGACGCTTTTTATGATGCAATAAAGTCAAAAACTCAAATCCAACAACAAGAGTTCAATTACAAAAGTTTATCGGGTGAAAGAATGACTACTGACTTATTGAAAAAAAATATAATTGAACAGGAGGCAGACAGACAGGGAAACCAAAGCTCGACAAAGGCACTGTACACGGGTACCATTCCAAAACCCCTGTGTCGCAGATGTGGAAACAAGGGTCACACTGACGACCAATACAATAGACGGGGCACGATGTGCTACAGATGCCGTCAATATGCAGACCACATTAGCAGAGATTGCCCGCTCGATGACGAAGAGATCTACAGTTTGACTGGCAAATACCCACAACAACCAGCTAGAAAAAGGTATGACTCTCTAAATAACAAAAGGGATAATTGGCGTGGTCGCGATAGTAGCTCGAAAGATAGAGGGTCGAAACGGAAAGGTTCCCAATACCAAAAGTCCAGTCCAAACAAAAGGGCAAAAATTAACACTGATCGTGGCCGTGGCCGTGGACGTGGACGTGGACGTGGTCATGGCAGAGGGAGCTCCCAAGGAGATCAAAACAGACCACAAACCTCTAAAAATACTAGTGAGTATAATGCTCTAATCACTAATAAAAACCATTCCGACTCGCTCGAAAATAGCTCGACATATGATTCGAATTATAATAAATTAATCAAATTCCTGGCTGACTGCGCAGCCACAGAACATATGACCCATTCGAGATTGATTTTTAAAACGTTAGATGAATCTAAGCGTATAGATATCAGATGCGCAAACAAAAGCAAATCGGCGATATTCAGATCGGAGGGAGTAGGACAAGTTGACCTGACACCTCGTCGTGAAGGAAAACAGCTAGAGTTAGATAACGTTATTTGTGCCGAAACCCTGTCCGAAAACTTGCTATCGCTGAGAAAGTTCGTAGATCAAGGACTCGGTATTTACCTTGACAATGAGAAAATTAACATTTTTGATCCTCGCTCGAAAGAAATCTTTGTCACGGGTATTTACGAGAAACCCTATTGGGTTATAGAGTTCGAAGTAAACAAAAATGTTTCTAACGAAAGAAATGCAATAGCCTATGTCACCACCAATGAGCATGGATACAAAACTAGAAGCACTGCTAGAAAAATGTCTCAACAGAACAATGTAAATGGCAGAAGGATAGAGTCCGATGAGTGCGATATCTCACCAAAAGTTAGTAAGCTAGAAAATAAAGTTGGACAGACTCGTGGGCAGCTAGAAAATAAAGTTGGACAGACTCGTGGGCAGATAGAAAATAAAGTCGAACAGACAGCTAGAATATTAGAGAATAAAGTTGGACAGACCGCGAGCAGATAGAAAATAAAGTCGAACAGACAGCTAGAATGTTAGAAAAGACAGCTGGGCAAATTGAAAATGCGTCTGCTAGACCTGATTTTGAGAATACTCTGTGTGATAGAAAAGTGAATAGCAAGTTCGAAATTGACGTCAAAGAAACGTACAATGATACAAATGGAAAACTGTATTCAAATAATAAAGCATTGGTATGGCATGCTAGACTTGGACATGCTTCATTGACATACCTAAAGGAGTTTCAAAAACAGAATCCTGATATCTCTGATTTGAAAGACGTGAAGTTCGATAATAAAATATTAGAATGCGAAGTTTGCATCGTATCTAAATTTAACAGATTGCCTCATCCGAAAGTTAGAACTCGAGCAACGAGACCGTTAGAAATAATACACGCAGACACGATGGGATCCATTAGCCCTGTGACACATCCCAAGAAATACAGATTCATCGGTGTATTCGTTGATGATTACTCTAGATTGGCCCAAGCATACCCAATGAAACATAAAGATGAATCGGGAGAATGTCTGGAAACATTCCTGGTGAGCGCTAGAAACATCTTGGGAAGTGATGAAAAATTCTGTTATTTGAGATGTGATCAAGGCACAGAATATACCGGAGGGCATACGCTAGAAGTGCTAGAAAAGAACGGAGCTGAGCTCCAGTTAGCCAGCCCCGACACGCCTGAACACAATGGCGTAGCAGAGCGTATTAATCAGACTCTGCAAAGAAAAGTTCGAGCCCTAATATACGATACGAGACTGCCTCAAAACATGTGGGACTTGGCTCTTGGAGTAGCGGTACATTTATATAACAGAATGCCCCACAGCTCGAATGAAATGACCCCTCCATTATCAAAATTCAAGCCTGGCTATAATTTGAATCTTGAACAGCTGAAACGCTTTGGTTGCATAGCCTATATGAGAAAGCCAAGACAAACTGGCACCAAGTTCGAACCCACAGGTCAGAGAGTAGTCCTCGTCGGGTACAAAAAGACTGGATACTTGCTTTTGAAACCGGAAGAAGGAAAATACTACGAAAGTAGTGACGTTAGATTCAATGAAAAAATGGTATTTGGAGAAAAATACAACAAGAGCAGTATCAAAGACTGGTCAAACTCGCTAGAAGAAACAGATCACAAAGGTTGGTTTGTAAACTTTGAAAATTCCGAGATCTCCACTGAAACGGAGGGAGTAGAGAAAAGAAAAAGAGGTCGGCCGAGGAAACCTCTACCAGTCGAAAAGGACCAAACGATAGATTCAACGATAGATATGCTAGATGACGAAATAATTGCCATGGTGACTGCTATTCGCAAAGAACCAAATTTGTATCGAGAGGCTATGCAAACTCCAGAAAGAGAACAGTGGAAAAAGGCCATCGAATCCGAAATTGAATCGATGAAAACGAATCAAGTGTGGGAACTGGTTGATAGACCCACAGCTAGAGTTGGAAAACAAAAGCCCAATATTATTGATTCGAGATGGGTTCTGAAAAGGAAAGTTGGAATAAATGGTGAGACCAAGTACAAAGCTAGATTAGTCATTCGTGGCTTTAAAGATAAGAACGAGTATGACCTAAACGAAACTTATGCTCCAGTGTCTCGCATGCAAGTCACAAGGGCCGTGCTCGCGGTAATAAATAAGTTCGACTTAGAAGTTCGACAGCTAGACGTAAAAACAGCTTTCCTGAATGGGAAAATTGATTACGAGATTTACATGGAAATACCAGAAGGAGTAAAATGTACAGAATCAGAAAGACTAAAAAGGGTATGTAAACTATTGAGAGCACTGTACGGATTGAAAATCAGTCCCAAGGTATGGTACGAGCGTTTCAAGGAAACTGCTCTAAAAATTGGGCTTCAATCCCACAATAGTGAACCCTGTCTGTTTTATTGGAGAAGGCTCGATAAATTCTTGATTTTGTTGCTTTATGTCGATGACATGTTAATAGCCAGCAATGATTCACTGAAATTAAATGAAATAACGAATCAGCTGATGTTAGAATTTGAAATGACCGATCTTGGAGAACCACAAAATTTCCTGGGGATCGAGATCAAGAGAAACAGAGAAATGCAAACGATGACATTGACGCTCGAAAATTACATTGACAAAATGCTAGATTCGATTATAGTGACCTGAAACCTCAGAGATCACCCATGATCACAAGACAAATGTCAAATCGAGAAAGAAGGCAACGAGAAGAGAGCCCTGATAAGCTAGAATGTATTAGAAACATTTCGAATACACCTTACAGAGAAATTATAGGGTCTCTACTATATCTGGCAAATACACTGCGACCAGATATCTCGTATGCCGTAAACGTCTTGAGCAGACATCAGATTAACCCAACCGAGAATGAATGGAAAATGATAGAAAGAGTCATGAGATATCTGATACAAACAAAACGAGTTGGAATAAAGCTCGAAGGAAAGTTAGACGGCTTGAGAGCATATTCTGATGCGAGTTTTGCAGATTGCAAAAATTCCATAACCACCAGTGGGTTTGCTGTGCAACTCTTTGGTGTCACCATAGCCTGGAAAACTCACAAACAGAATTACGTAGCCTTATCTACATGCCAAGCCGAGTATGTCGCAACAAGCGAAGCTTGCAAAGAACTAATTGCACTGCACATTACAATCTCGGAGATTTTAAATGTGTCTATGTTGCCTATGATTTTATGGTGTGATAACAAAGCTGCATGCGCCAGTACTCAAATGAGCACTAGTAATAAACTAAGACATATGATTGACGTTAGAGAACATTATGTTAGAGAGTGTGTAGAAAAGAATCTAGTTAGAGTAGAATAGATATCATCCAAAGAACAGATAGCTGATATATTTACAAAACCTCTATCTTTCGAAATACATAATAGATTGATGAAACAGTTATTAAACTGGAGTTGAAGTTGGATTTATAAGCTAGAACTGATGGCGAACACATATTTTTGAACTTTCTATTTGTTACAGATACGACTTAACAGAATAATAAGGGCTAAATGAAGAAGGAAGTGCTCGGCCTTGCTGCGGGAGGGAGTGTCAGAAATGTGCGGTCACATCAAGCCTCGCACGTGTGTGGCGTGCGCTGCGAAACACTGGCGCGTCAGCTTGTGGCTGCGCTCCCCACCACCGCCGGCTCGTTCGCCTCGCCGCCAGCTCACTCTGAGTCGAGCTCCCGACGCGCCTACAGCTCTTTTCTCACGTGCCGCTTTTACGAGTTTTTCTTTATACTGATTGAGATTAGAAGTTAGATTTCGCGTTTCGACACCGTGACTGGATGTTAGATAAAGATAGAAGCTAGATATTTGATATTGAGGTAAAGCTAGATATTTGAGATTGCTAATAAATAAACGTGTGTGTGAAACAACAAAGGGTAAAGTGATCTTCTATTTATTTTCCGGAATATCCTCACTCCTACTGCGCAAACTTATATAAAACCCTCGCAGTTACATATAACCATAATTAAAAAAAATATTGTAGCTATTGTTAAATTATCGAAAAAATTAAATAATTATTAAATATTAATTAAAAAAAAATGATATTATTAATATTCAACTCACTCTCATATTGAATCGCTTTTTCCAAATAATTTAATAAGAAATTATATAAAAAGCAGCAAAAGTAGTACAAACCGATATATTGCATGTAAAGTTGCAGCATTTGAATTTCACACCAGATCACAGCTGACTGGCATCTCACTACAGTCAGTGATAATTTGTTGCGCCAACGGATGGCCGACACTTATCCTGTTGTTTTGGTTTGGCACATGTGGTGCTGTGTAACTCTGTGTACAACTATGGATAGTGCTGTGAAAGTGAAACTCTTTCTAAAATTTGGGTCTGGGAAAATTCTCCTACCGGATCATGAAGGAACGCTGATTGCTGCAGAAAGGATCTTCAATCATCAGATAAGTACATAGTGTAACCTAACCTTTGATTTTGGGTGTCCAAATTCTACTCTAGTTGAATTCATGTAGCTCTGAAACTCTCTTTCTCTGTTAGTTTAACTAGATTTTTCCTACTTTTAACGTTTAAATTCAAAGAAAATGATTCTTTGTGTTTTCATTTTCAGGTACTTCAAGAGTACAATCATAAGTGGATGAGGCTTGGAGTGTTATTTTTCTCCTTTTATAGGACATGATTCCTGTGAATGCTGGAGGCTACACATTCAGTGGGAGCTGATGAACATAATGGTGATTCAAGAAAAAGGAACAAGTTAGCGCAAAAACTAATCCCCAACAAACTTGCAGTGTTGTCAACATGCATGTAAGGGATAGGTTATTTTGCAGCATCATATCTATGAAGCGCATATTACTTGAGGTGAGTAGGTACATTTTTTCTGTCTCATGTGCCCATCAGTCCCATAGGCTTAAGAAATATCCACACGCATGAGGATATTGTAAGTCCAGACACAATTTTGAATAGATACGACTGTTTAACGTCAAAAATCCAAGTGTTCTGGACTGTAGGGAAGAAAGAAGTAGTGTTGACGGTATTTCCTTTCTTTTTCAAGTGTAGAATATATATTCTGATATATATTCATGGGTGGGCTCAAGATAAATGCGTGTTTTGTTGGGTAGGAAGTGGTATAACATGTTTCCCATGATAACCTGGTCAGCGCTTGAGACCCTTATACATCCTATAAGGGAAGTATGCCTAAAACGAATGGAAATTTGTCAAGATAGTTTTAGAGTTCATCTTTGAGTCAAATTTATAAAAAATTTATTGGTACATATGGTTGGCGGGTATTGATATGCATTCAAATAGCATATGCAATGTTATGCCCTGTAACGCCACTAATTGAAAAATCTCATAATATGTTTTATTTTTTTTCTCAGGAATGGCTGAGCGTTAGACCCTGTGGCTTTCAGGGATCTCTGGTGATAGTATCAGGAGAGATCCCTCAAATTTTGGTCAAGATTGGTAACCCGAAGGGTGTGCACTATCCTAGTGAGTCGAATTGGTGGAATGATCGATTTTGGACAAGTAACTGGAATTTTAGCGTGGGCTGTGTCAGTTTCTGTCGTTGAATAGTTCGAGATAGAAGTTTTCTGCTGAAAAATTATTCAATCCAACAATAATTGCGGAATTTTTGGAACATGAAAATCAACATTGTGTGAAAAAAATAATGAGAATTGGACGAGCTTTTGCTTTATTAAATTGCGAACGATTATTCTCAAATTTTGTCTCAAAAATGACTTCAACTTGTAAACGAATGCCCTCATCATATTTTTCCACTACGTATTTGACAATGCCAATCATAATACCAAATCGATTGCATGGAGTAATACTTTCTACATATTGGGAAGAATCAAAGTTCAAACATCACAGTGTATACTATAGTTACATTTTATAAGCGAATCGGAAAGTTGAGCGAAATTTCTTTTTCATACATAACAAGCAATTTTGGAAAAGTTGACATGGAGATTCTCAAAAAAACTTGGTGAAATTATCATTTTTTCAATTGTTTTACTTAATTGTTCGATTGTGCGAAAACTATCGGAGATAACATGTTGCAATTTTCTGTGTAAATTCATCACTGTATAAACTACATCAATATTATAATCAATCTCAGAATCGTATTCATGATTTGAAAACTTACGAAAAAATTACGACAAAAGGCTAAATTTGTGGTGTTACTTTTTCCATGGTACCTTTTCTACAATAAAAATGATAAAAAATTGATACCCGAAACTCTGTTCATCCTCATGAGAAATTGCGTAACGAGACTCTTTTTTCGTTTCCAAAGGAGAATAATACTACGATTTCAATAAATTATCCAGGTAAATATCGCGTTTACCTGGCTCAAAAGGGTGAAGCTGTACTATGAATACTCACTCCATTTTCACGCGTGTCAACGGGACTCTCAGGCGCTCGCAATCTGAACTAAGAGAGAAAAAAAGAGAGAGAGAGAGAGAGAGGGAGAGAGAGAGAAAGAGAGAGAGAGAGAGAGAGAGAGAGAGAGAGAGAGAGAGAGAGAGAGAGAGAGATATTGAATTGATTAATTTCCTGTAGATTATGTTGTACAATATTACATGAGTTGTATATATGGTTCCTTATTTCTAGAAGTAGTTTCTTCTATATAGCTTCAAGTATGTAGTATATCAGTATGTATTCAGAACTAATTATTAATTATGAAATGAAGTGAGAGTGTAAAGCAGAGATTAGAGCTAAAGACAGGATTTCTCAGAGACAAGGTTCAATATTTGCCACTTCCTCCAAGAGCAGATCAATATCTCACCACGTTCGCAAGCCAGGAGTTTCAGAAATTACCGTTTTTTGAAAACAGTGAGAGATGGAGCAATAGTTACTACAGATGGAACGGAGTTCCAAAGATAAGATGCTCTGACATGAAACGACCTGCGGAAGAATTCCTTGCGAAAACTGGGGACGATAAGCTGCAAATGATAGCCACCCCTACAGGGGCGAGTACTGGAATTTATAAGAAACTACTCCAGGAGATACGGAGGGTAGCCATATCTATGAATCTTCAACACCATACAGGCCTCAAAGTAGCTATGCCAAATAGATGTTTTAAGCCAGTCCAGCTCTTCCCTGCATGCAGGGATATTCTCACTCCTCCTCACACCATAGACGTATCTCATCTCAGTGTTAATGAGCCGTTGAAGGACAAGGTTTTGCTCCTCAGAGAGATCGCAGCACACAACAGAGCAGTAATCAATGATGGGAACCTCACCCTTAATCTTTCTACCGAGGACTCAAGTTTATTAGGCAATCTATCTATGACGAGTCAGTCTGATGCCTTTTTAGGAAGACGAGCGATATAAGGCTCACTTCCAAAAATGATAGCCAAGTTTTGAATGAGTTCAGGAGCAGCTTGTTTGTCAGGGCCCATTGTGCAACCTTGCTGCGACCTCTCCCAGAATGTTGAGCGTACGTAGCAAGTTGTCGCAGTGACAGTAAATGTAGATTTGCTGGTCATCCGCGTACAGTATATAGTGCACGTCGAGTCCAAAGCATAGCAAACATCACCAATGTAGAGGGCAAACAGTAGGGGACCCAGGACAGAGCCCTGAGGCACTCCTCTACAATATAATTGTTGACTCTAATTATGCAATAACTATTGTCGCTACATACGCGTATTCGCCGTCTATCAAAGCCTGAGAATAATGCCAATTGCCTAATGTCGAGATATTTTTGTTAAGTTCAATATTTTATGACATTCAACTAATTGTTTATAACTTTTGGGTGTTTTCACCTATATTTGCCAAAAACTCAACATTAGACAATCGAGGCATTAGTTCTCGAAACCTATCCGCAAACAGTTTTAACTTTCATAAAAAATCAATGACGCAATTCGTGTTAACATAATTAATCAATAACCTGTTAACATTGTTCATTCGCGATGTAATAATTCGATTTTCATATTTCAACTTGTATTTGATTCTGGAGATCACGTACGAATGTCTATTGTAACGTTTTTGTGAAAAATATAATGTAAAAATAATTAACAATAAACAAATTACGTTATTACATGATGCGTTACGATTCATTCGCATATCCCCACATAAGGATTTTAGTGTTATTTAGGCAATCTCGAATTGAGCTTGAAAGATATTTTTACATAATAAACTACGCCACAAATGCAGTTAACAGATCGCGTAATTTGTTGACTCGTATTGCAGTGTATCTAGTATGTCTGGATAGTTCGCTCTTTTTTTCTACTGACCCCGTAGTAATCGCGTCTCGAGCCGCATGTCCGCATACTTTGATTTTTCATAGTTTTACGTATCTTTTCGGTATCATCCATATTTCCATATATGGTTAGATATATCTATATATATATACGTTTTGAATCTACCCGACGATTCACGTATACCGCGTCACGCGCGTGCAGGCGCATATATGTACGCGATCTTATAACTAATACTTTCATGCTCCCTTCAACCAATAATTATTTAGCGTCATTAATCAATTACATGCTAAGGGCTTGAGTTGCCCTTATAACAGCCCCCTAATAAATTTAGACAATTATCTGTAATTAATTGTATACAATTTCTTATCTCCCCGAATTGAATAGACAATGCTTATTGTTATTTGAATTAGGCATTTGTAGCCCCCCTCCCCGAATCAAATTTACCAAATATATTTTTAATGATAATACATTATTATAAAATTATGGAAGATAAAAGAATTTCTTTAATCACTTGTTGAAAAGCTCATGAAAGTTATCTTAAAACTATCTAGGTACGCACATTGTGATAAGTATCGCAATTAATATATGAAACGCATAGACTTATAACCTTTTAACTCAATTTTATTTATCAGTATTTACATTTTATCTAAAAAATTAGATTTCAAATAACAACTTTTTATATTTATCATTACTCGCATTTAATGAAACAAACTTTTAATGAACTCTTCATCTTCATCTCCGGACATCCAAGCAAGGTCGTCTTCGTTGATCGGTGGCATTGTTAACAGAGCTTCGATATCGATATTATTGATGATCTCGGGTGTTGTGGGCCTCTCTGGACTCGCAGTAGGTTGATGGTTCGTCTGATTAATAGGCGTCGGCTCGTATGTATCAGTACAGTCGATGGATGGCTCCCCTGGATCATACGACTCTTCTCGCATATCTGTCAGCAATGCCTCACGGTCCATCGCACGAGACTTTTGCATACATGCGCGCGCTGCCTCTCGACGTTTTTTAAGTGCGTGCCGTCCACACTTTAGCTTACGGGATTTCCTCGCACGGTTTGTCTCCTCCCGCGCCTTCTCGTATTGCGCCATGTCCACTTGCGTAAACTTTTCTTTTTTCTCTCCTATTGTTTGGCACGCGGTCCCTTCCGTATCCAAATTGGCGCATACGAGTAGTTCCGGCATAGACTGGAAACGGTCTGGCTTTCCAATCTTGATACTCTTCCAGTGCAGCATTTTACGTACCGAGTTAAATTCCTCATAAACAATCTCACTTTTTTCACCAGTAGTTATTTGCGTGTACTGGTCACACCGCCCAAACTGTTCCGTTGAGGTGCCTGTACTTTGTTGCGGCAGGCCGACGTACAAGGGGCTCGCTCGAAGGTTCATGTTCACCTCGCGGTGTCTTGATTTCGACTGATTTTCGTCCATTTTCGCCGGACTTTTGGAATAGTCGGCCCATTTGTGTGTATTGTGCACATATTATTCGTGATATTCCTTTGGTAGTGAGAGGTGGAATCTTCCCCGCTCTTTCTCGAGCATGTCGTCGTACAATAAGTATGTGTCAGGCGCGACGCGCTGTTTGATAGCATATGGTCCTACATATACGTCAAAAAACTTTCCGAATTGTTTTTCCATTGCATTCGATGCGTTGCATGCTCTCAATAGGACTTTATCCTTCAACTGGAATTGGAAATGCTCGTGATACTTATTATATCTCTTTGCTCGCTGTATCAGTTTTTTGTGAACTTTATCGCGAGTCATATATATTTTCAACTGTGGATCGAGTATCGGATCTTTTTCAAATTTTATCCAGTTTTCCCAAAATCGATCGGGCTTCTCACCGAAATGCAATTCGGTTGGTGTGCATTCAGTGGTTTCATGATGCGTTTCGTTTAAAATATTGATGATCATAGGAATGCATCCAGCCGATCCTGAATGCTTTTCCGCAAGAAAAGTCCGAAACATTCTCCCCAACTCTCGATGAATGCGTTCAACCACGTTGCTTTGCGGATGTCGCACCGATGAAAACGTCGGTTTTATACCGTTTTCATCCAGCTTTTTTATCCATTTAGGTGGAGCGAACTGACTTCCATTGTCCATATAAGCTTTCCATATTTTGTTATATAATCCTCGAATATTTTTTTAATTACTGCATACGTAGTGGCCTTCTTTATCGCGTATACAATTACAAACTTGCTAAATGCATCTACTGTGGTTGAGAGGTATCTCACACCACCTGTCGATATTGGAAGCGGTCCATAAAAGTCGATGAACAACATGTCTCTTGGATTTTCTATTAATATAGGTCTCATTAGTGAACGGTATTTCTTTGTTATATACTTCGTTTTTTGACATGTTTCACATGGGTATATAATATTTTAAATGTTTTTACGTAATTTGATTGCTGTAAAATTTTCACGTATCAAACGTTCTACTTTTTTTCTACTAATATGCCCATATATATGATGCAGTTCTTGGATGAATACTTCCAGCAGGTCATTTGGCAACATAATTCTGTATTTGTTTGTTGCTACGGTTTTATGGAAAAAATCATTCTTCAAAATGTATTTCTTCATAGTCCTTTTTTCGTTTGACTTTAACTTGTTAATGATCTCTTGTAGCTGAGCATCTTTTCCTTGCTCGGCAGCTAGATTTTTAAATTTTTTCATCAAGTCTTTGGATGGTTTCCCAGTTAAAACACCGGCCATCATAATCTCGTCCTCATTCCTTGGACATTCATTGAAGAGGCGACTGAGAAAATCCGCCATTTGATTCTTTTTTCCAGTAATGTATTCAGTATGTATATTATAATCTCGAACACCGAGACACCATCGCCGTAGTCTCGAATTTGAAAATTTGCACGATCGCAAGAACTTGAGTGCTTCATGGTCCGTGCGCAGTTGAATTTCCATCGCTCCTCGCAAACAGTCCTTGAGACGATCGATCGACCACACGATTGCGAGTACTTCTCGTTCTGTAGTAAAATACGCACGTTCTGCACTTTTTAATGTTCGACCGACGCACATCACGATTTCTTCGTCTCCTTGCTCATTTCTTCGAGACAGCGGTCCACCAATAGCATATGCACTAGCGTCGGTGGTTAGTATATATGGTTGGTTGATATCCGGAAATCGCAGGACGATTTCCGTTCAGAAATTTCTTTTATCGTGACAAAAGCTCGTTCATGTTCGTCCGTCCATATAGACTTTTCGCTCTTTGCGAGCAACTTGTATAATGGGACTGTAACGTGTGTATAGTTCTTGGCGAATTTTGTGTAAAAATTCACAAAGCCCAGGAAACTCTGCAGTTCTTGTACGTTCTTTGGCTGAGTACATTGTTTAATTGCTTCTATTTTACTCACTTCGGTTTCAATACCTTGTGTAGTTAAACAATGCCCCAAGAACTTAACTTTTTGTTTGAAAAACTTAGATTTGGTGAAGCTCACAGTCAATCCATGTGCTGCAAACCTTCCAAATATTCTTCGAAGTTGCTCCATATGCGGACTGTAATCTTTCGATAATATTAATAGATCATCGACGAATGCCAGTGAAAATTGATAAAAATCACGTATTACGGTATCCAATCCTTGGATTAACGCTGCACTGCTCGTTTTTATCCCAAACGCTGCAACGCAAAATTCGTAGACTAATCCATCCACTTTGAATCCTGTGTACTTTCGACTTTCTTCGGCCAGAGGAATTTGCCAGAAACTACTCGTCATATCGATACTAGATATGCAACCAATTTTCATTGCAAGTTTCAAAAGATCTTCGACACCGGGAGGTGATTCATGATCATCAACGAGTCTTTCATATAATTTTCTCGCATTCAAGCATAATCTAATTGATCCATCTTTTTTGATTACGACAGTAATTGCATTAATATATGGTGTATTTGATCTGCGAATAATCCCAATTTGAGCATTTCATCGAGTTTTTCTCTCACTTTTTTCTCGATGATTGATCGGTATTCCGTATTGTTTTGCGAAGAATGGGCGTGTATCCTTTAGTTCTAGTTCATAAACAAATGAATCGATCAACCCAGGTCTTTTTTGAAATATTTGGCGAATGTTATATAAAAGAGAAAAGAGTTGAGATCGTTGTGTCTCGTCTAATCCATCGCATTCTTCGAGTTTCTCAAGAATTTCCTGTCGCGTTATATCAATGTGCGATTCAGTATCTTGGGTCAAATGTGAATATTCTAGTCTATTACAGAAGTCTTCGTCTTGTGTCAACTCTATTGTAGCGGGTTCGATGATTGAATCTTCTATTTGTAAAGACAATGAATTATATTCTTCTTTGAACAAATACGTATCTACGTATGGAATAACTCCGTCTTTTTGGTCAATTCTTAAATCAATTTCATTCGACCGGGAATCCATAATCATGCTTAGATTTTTATATGAATCATAGCCCAGTATACAATCTTTAATTAGTTTAGGAACAATTACGTATATAATTGATGCAGTAAGATTCTCGAAATTAGTATTGATCATTATTTGTCATTTCAACCGCGCCGATTTTGTCGACTGCGCCTTTGATTACTTTGCCCGCAATTGGTAATATTTTACAATTTTGAAAGTACTCTCTATTTTTCTCAAAGAATTTTTCAGATATTGCCGATATTTTGCTACCAGTGTCCACCAAGCAGCTTATTCTACATTTTTCAAGCAATATCTCAATCTGTGGACATACTTGGTATTGTATATCGTCGCCCGGAGGATTAGCATCGAAATTCAGCGCATCTCGTGGGTCTTCCACCATCGTGCATATTTTGAAAGTTTGAGTGGCACTACATTCATTTATTCGTTCATCCGAGCTCTGTAATGCAACTAATTGGCGTTTCCCGAACTCGTTGACGTGTTTGTGCAATCGTGGTCAAGCATAATAGATAAATCTGCCGCCAACTCTTCGTTACGAATCACTTCAGGTAAATTAACGAGATTTTCGTGTTCGCTTTTTTCCGGCTTGGACTGCTTTTTCTTCTTTTCTGAGTTGGAATTGAGTTGCATCGCACGAACCGTATAATTCGAGTTTTGTTGACTTTTGTTCGTATAATTTTTTGATTGATCAACTGGAGGATTATTATTCATGCTCTGTTTTTGAGCATACGCCTTTTGACGCTCCGTTTCTTGGTCAAATTCAGCCAAGATCTTGAATAATGCGTTTTTTTCGCATACGTGCTGTCCCAGAATGGCATAACGTATGTCGCGATGAAAATGATCGCTCAACTTTTTTATTAAATCCTCATCGTTATAAACAGTATCGAGTTCTTTAGCCAAACCGAAAACGTATGTGGCATAACTTACTCGAGACATATTTCTTCTTGGGTCGTAACTACCCAGTTCTATTTTCCATGAGGCATTCCTTTGCAATCGCGAATTCCAATAGCGATCTCAGAATCTTGCCTCAAATTCATCAATATCCGCGATTTTTGCTTCTTGCAAATACCACCACTCTCGCGCTTCGCCTTATAACGCTTGCGAAATTCTCTATAACATTTCGGTGGGATCGGGATTCGTAACGGGTATATACTTCTTTAATTCTGTTTAGAATTTCACGGGACGTTCATTTTCGAGTCCTTTAAGAATTGGAACTTCGAAACGAAAATTCCGCGATCTCTCATGATGTGGCATGGAATTATGCACCAGCACTGATCGATTTTTCAATTCTTCTATCGACTTGGTTTGACGCGTATCTCCTTCTTCTTGACGCTGCGCCGTTTCATTGATGCGTTGGATTAAGTCCGCGCATTCTTCATTTTGTTCGTTGCGAACAAGGTTACTTTTATGCATTATTGCATGAATGTCGTCTTGAAGAGACTCGCATTTCTCGGCCAATTCTTGCGTTTTATCTGATATTTTACGCATTTCGCATTGCAGCTCTTCTTTTAATTCCGAGTAAATTTTGTTTTTTGTTGAGAATTTCTTTAGTTCTCCATCGCTGTTCTCATCGTCGCGCGGTGTTTCGTTTTCATTTTGTTTCCATAAATCTTCGAACGCGACCGACAATTCTTCATTATTCGCTTTTATGCGCGTGAGTTGATCGGTGAGCGCTTCGATTTGTTCGTCAAACCGTACGTGTGTCTTATTACTATCGATTCTATGTTCTTTTAACTTATTTTCGAACGATTCCTCGGCCTCTTCTGAAAATTAAATTCGATCATCGTGCTGATTAATATCTGAACCAATTCCTTCAACACGAGTATAAACAAGTTTTTCCCATTCGGAACGTTTGAGTGCAGCTCGAGAAATCGCTCTTGAGCCTTTTTCTTTAAGGGGTAATATCCGCCAAATGCTCAAAAAAAAGAGGCTTTTTCCATGATTTTTTTTAAACGACATTTGAGATCTAAGGTATATGAATAATATATCATTGGATTAAGCAACTCTTGGAAACAAATTTTTTATTGTTAGTTTTTTTACAAAATGGCGGCTGTGCAGCGATTGCCGTGAACCACTTTTTTAAAAAGTTCTTCCGCGGCGAGCAGTAGAACTGAAAAAGTTTACATCCGATTGACTTGAAATTTTACCTGTAGCTTCTTCATTAGATTATCTAGTGAAGTACACATCATTATTTTTTTAGAATTTTTTTTCGCAAAATGGCGACGGTTTAAAAAAAAAAATTTTTTTTTCGACAAAAAAAGTCGACTTTAATTGTTTATAACTTTTTTTTTGTCAATCAATCGCTAGAATGGTGTGTACTTCACTAGATAATCTAATGAAGAAGCTACAGTTGAAATTTCAAGTCAATCAGATGTAAACTTTTTCAGTTCTACTGCTCGCCGAATTTGAAAACATGGTTCTGAGAAAAACTCGTTTAAAGTTTCAAAATGCTATGTATCTTATACGAAAGTTGTTCAGTAAAAATTGATTTGAACGAATTTTGAGTTTAGATCAGTACTTGGGAGTTGTAGATTTCAATTCTAGGATAGTTTTAGCATGATTCAAGCCAATAAAAAAGAATGAAAAGAAAAAAAAAATTTGCCGGATATTACCCCTTAATCAATTCTTCTTCAAATTCTAAAAATGATTTATCAAGTGCCTTTTCGGCTTCAATTTGAATACGTGTCGGAACCATTGTGTAATATGTACGTGATTGTGTGTGATCAAATACAAGTTGAAATATGAAAATCGAATTATTACATCGCGAATAAACAATGTTAACAGCTTATTGATTAATTATGTTAACAAGAATTGCGTCATTGATTTTTTATGAAAGTTAAAACTGTTTGCGGATAAGTATCGAGAACTAATGCTTCGATTGTCTAATGTGGAGTTTTTGGCAAATATAGGTGAAAACACCCAAAAGTTATAAACAATTAGTTGAATGTCATAAAATATTGAACTTAACAAAAATATCTCGACATTAGGCAATTGGCATTATTCTCAGGCTTTGACAGCCGGCGAATAAGCGTATGTAGCGACAATAGTAATTGCATAATTAGAGTCAACAAATTATCAAAATTAGTGAACTCCGTGAAAAACGAACTATGAGAGCAACTGTAAATATCTCGATTATAGACACATAAGGAACCAGTATGCGACTTCAGTCTGTGACGTTTTTCGGCATTTATCAAATAAGTAAGCTAAAAAACGAGTCAACATAATACCCTGCGAAGGTGCGTTAGACTATATAAAGGGCCGCGCGTCCTCAATCGAGTCATTCTTTCGCGAGCATCGGTAGAGCGCGTATCGGAATACGATCGTCTCGGCGTCCATATAACCTCATGTATTGCGAGTGACCGCGAATCTTATACTTGCGCGATAATTGTAATATCTTTGTAAATAATTTTCGTAGTATTCAATAAACGAGTAACTTTATTTTCAATCAATTTTTTCGTAATCCTTTACCAAGTCCGAACCATATTAAAATCACAGGCGCTTAACCACATGTTGGCAGTAGCGTTTTACAATCACTCACTTGCGAAGCATCTAACCTCTCGTAGGAAGTGATGCTGCATTTGAGTGCATTACACACGCACATTAGCCGGCTGGCCTAACCACACGTTGGAAGGGGCCAAGCTAGGTGACACGGCTGTTAAACTAAGCGTTGTGGTTCATCGCCTAATGCCGGTGTTTTCATGCCAAATACACTCTTTTTACACTCACAAATCTTAACACACACATACACACACAATCTACGTAAGTGGGTGTCCTGTACGAAATCCTGCAACTTTAATTTCATGAATCCGATACATGGCAATTTCTTTAAAAGATGATGTTTCATGATGAAGTATAATAAAATATTTGATATACCACGAGTAAATCTGACGACCGTGAAAAAAATGCCCAAACGCACCTAAAACCGATAGGCACGTCACATTACGTCGCATAAGAATTTATTCAGCAACGAACTATAGGGATACGGAACATACTTGTCGTGCACGTATACCTTTTTCAAAGGTCCATTTTTTACTATGACGACGAAAAATTGCTCGAGATTTCAGTACTTTCTTATCTTAACATTAGCAAATTGATATTGAAGGTTATTAGTTTTAAATCCGTAACAGAGAATTCCACTTACTGAAGTATTTTACCGCAATATAATTTATTCATGGATCAAAATGTAGCAAGATTTAGTAGATTTTACTTGACATAGAATTGATTGTGAGTGTAATTTGCAAAAATATTCGTTTGGTGACAGGATAATATCACACCAGTTGAATACTTGGCATCAGATTCTAGATCTCATTACTTTCTTGGGTCATACTTGACAAAATGAACTGGAATATATAACGATAGTGTATTGGTAAAAATGTCTATTGTAGTGATAATTTCAAATGATAAATTCGATTTGAATCATATTATTCTCTTACATACACTTCAATAGACTAAGATCAAACAGACATTTTCATATTTCATTTTCTATAAAAAAATTTAGTCGCATAAGAATTTATTCAACAACGAACTATGGGATACGAAACCTACTTGTCGTTAACGTATACCTTTTTCAATGGTAAATATTTTTCTATGAGAAATAAAAAAGCAAATGGTGTATTTTATTTTATTTTCACCATTTATATAATTTTTGAGCTTAAACTCTTCAAAATTATATTAGTACTTGACATAAATTTGTGATTCGAGTTATTTTCCATCTCAACATTAGTAACTACAGTAATTAAGTGTAATTTGAAAAATATTCATTCTATTGTTTGATAACCATACTAGTTGGATAATGCTTGATCACGGAACGCGGTAGTGTTCCATGCGTCAAGCAGAAGACACCGCAACTATATAATGTTTGAGATCGCACGCTCGATTTTTACATTGGCATTAATTTTGTTAAAACAACTATTTTTGGGTGCGAAACAGGATTTAATGCTCATCTACCATCCCAATTGAGCGATCGACAAAAAGAAATACTCAAAAACTCGTTCGCAATAATGAGTTTGGAGTACCGTGTCAAGCGATCTACTACTTTTTTTTCGACCAGAAATTTTTCTTTAGTATTCCGACCCTGAAGTTAGCCGCGATAGCCTGATGAAGCAGCTATGTTCACGCATAGTACATGACACGTTTACATGCTCTTGCTTCCCGCGTAGATTTGAAACCATGGGATTGAAAGTAAATTGTTAATGTATTATAGTTAGAAAGAATATGACAAAACTATTGGCCGTGTCCCATAGATTCAACGAAAAGTATTGCAGAATTTTTCAAACTTACAGAAGATAAGACAAGACATATCAAAATTCATTCCATGTTTTTTTTTATAATTGATTTTACACGGGCTTAAGTTTTATTTGAATAAGCATATACCCTAATACCCGATAATGTCCAGGTAGCTAGTGTCGCCGATGGCAGCGTCCCGAGGGTGCGCTCCTCGTATTCTGACTTGGAAAAGCTGACCCTGGACCCGAACGATGTCCAGGTAGTCAGGGTACCCGATGACGGTGTTCCAAGGGTGCGCTCCTGGAATTTTCGCTCCAAGCAGCTGACCCTGGACCCGAACGATGTCCAGGTAGTCAGGGTACCCGTTGACGGTGTTCCAAGGGTGCGCTCCAGGTATTTTTGGTTGAAGTAGCTTACCCTGGGCTCAAACGAGGTCCAGGTAGTCAGGGTACCCGATGACGGTGTTCCAAGGGTGCGCTCCTCGTATTTTTAGTTGGAGTGCCTGACCCTGGACCCGAACGATGTCCAGGTAGCCAGGGTACCCGATGACGGTGTTCCAAGGGTGCGCTCCTGGTATTTTTGTTGGAGTACCTGTCCCTGGACCCGAACGATGTCCAGGTAGTCAGGGTACCCGATGACGGTGTTCTAAGGGTGCGCTCCTGGAAATTTCGCTTGAAGCAGCTGACCCTGGACCCGAACGATGTCCAGGTAGCCAGGGTACCCGATGACGGTGTTCCAAGTAGCTGACTCTGGACCTTAATGATGTCCAGGTAGTCAAAGTAGTCAGCTTCTTCAAACAAAAGTACCAGAAGCGCATCCTCAGGACACTGTCATCAGCGACCCTAGCCACCTGGACATCATCGGGTATCAGGTTATATCCTTATTCAAATATTCAGTCGACACGCCGACAACGTCATCCTAAACCACCATTTGCCTATGTAAAAATAGTTATAAAAAAACATGTGTTAAATTTTGATGTCTTGTCTTAAAATCAGATAATAGATTAATTATTTTCTACTGATTACATATATTTTTTTTTGTGTATCGCTCATCCATATAAATATTTCATTTTGGAAAAATATCTATTTAATTTTATTACTGACGCTAATGCATATACATTTTATTGATTATTATTTTTATAATATATTATACTCCGCGAAAAGAATTGAAATCCTCAAAAAAAACCTTTTTTAGAAAAAGTAAAAATGTTGCGTTAAGCATGTGGCAGAACTAGTTTATCTCTTATATTGCTTAAAAAAAAATGAAATCCATAATAGACACATGAGTCAATTTATTATTTCATCAGTATTCATTCAGATTAATTCTCATATACTTGGAGTATTACGTATTCTTATTACAGTTTACATACTATAGAAGACGTTGTCAACTTTAACTAACCAATTACGAAAAAACTTACCAGAATGCTCTTAGGTACCTCATCAATTATTTGAAGAACTAATGACGAACCAAATTGACGCCACTTGGTAGGATCGAATATCTTTGAATGCCTTATTAAACTGACATATAATATTCTTCATTACCTATTTATTTCTAGTTAAACGGTTTCACAACCTCTCCTCAATCGTTTGATTCCTTTCAAATATATTTTTGTATCGTAATTGCAATGCAGTTAATCCTATAATTCAGATAGACTTTATATATTCTTCTATTATCAATACTTTCATTGTCTTTCAAAAAGACAAATATTAATAATTCAAACTATTGATCATATGTCTCAGTAAATTATAAATATTTCTATAATATTTCTATGATAATTTTTACATCCAGTGATTTAGTGAAATATTATTATTCTGAAGACGTTAAAAATGCCTACCAAGTGGCGTCAATTTGGTTCGTCATTAGTTCTTCAAATAATTGATGAGGTACCTAAGAGCATTCTGGTAAGTTTTTTCGTAATAGGTTAGTTAAAGTTGACAACGTCTTCTATATACTTCTATAAACTGTAATAAGAATACGTAATACTCCAACTATATGAGAATTAATCTGAATGAATACTGATGAAATAATAAATTGACTCATGTGTCTATTATGGATTTCATTTTTTTTTAAGCAATATAAGAGATAAACTAGTTCTGCCACATGCTTGACGCAACATTTTTACTTTTTCTAAAAAAGGTTTTTTTTGAGGATATAACTGTATATTAATTAAATCAGTTTGAAATCCGTAGCAAAGATACATGAAGCAGGAAGAAGGCTTTATATTCTGTAATTATTATTTTAAATGTATTTAAATAGAAAAAGAACTAAGAGACATCTTGCAATTTTTACCCACTCAAAAAAATTTAGTCGCTTAAGTTTAAATTTACTCCATATCAAGGACTATTACGCTGTAAAAATATAGATGAAGAATGTGATGAACCAATACCAAAGTACCATTAAGTATAGATCAAAAATTCATCCAGACTAGTATCCAGTCAAATGAGCAAACATAAATGTGAATATTTATTGTGCAATCCAGGGGCGCGCCAGCGCCCCCTCCTGGCGAGTAAAGGCAGCTGGGGGCAAGCGCTACCCTTATACATCAAGGCTACATATTCTGTAATTATTATTTTGAATGTATTTAAATAGAAAGAGAACTAAAAGACATCTTGCAATTTTTACCCACTCAAAAAAATTTAATCGCTTAAGCATTTATATATTTACAAAAAAATAGAATTAATTCTACCTAAAAGCATTTAGTCGATTGGAAATTTATCCAACAATGAACCACAGGATAAGGAATATACTTGTCGTTAAGTATATCTTTTTCAAAGGTGAACTTTTACTTTGGAAAATAAAATTGCTTATGCTATCTGATGCACTGGCATGATTTTTTAACCATATTAACCCATTAAGGCCCATGGCCAGACCAGCGGAGATATCATAAAACTAATTATTGGATCACGTGCTTTCTTGGGGAAAAAAATACCCGTGTCTTTTCTTTTTCCATTTCCAATTGTTTAAACAATGATTATTCAAACAAATTGCACCCAAATTCGTAAATTCCAGAAAGCAATGGTGTCAATCGATTCTACATAAAAAACCAAGAAAAAACGTGGAATATATTTTTTTGATTTGAGGCTTATTTTTCTGGCAATCGCGTTATAAACAATTGGAATTCAGTAAAACCGAGAAAAAGTGGCTCCGGCCAATGCTCACGCTGTCACCATGGGATGAAAACTGATTGTGGGATTGCGTGCTTTTTTGAAAAAAATACCCCTATTTTCTCTTTTCTCAAAATCCAATGTTTGTACAATAATCATTTAAACAAACGACGAATAAATTCGGGCTTGGTGGACTATCCCAAGATGATATTGCGAGAAAGAAATTCCACGCTCCCCGGGCTGGATTTGAACCAGCGACCTCCTGATCTCCGGTCAGTTGCGATATCCACTACGCCACCGGGAAGACGGCAGCTCTCCACATCCCTGGAGCATGAATTCATTTTCCCGCAATATCACCTATATACACGATCAAATTTGATCGCTTGAATCTGTACGATCAAGGTCCGATCGTATTGTTACAGATTCCCTTTTTACCTATTCCCCCCCTACCCCCCTCCCCCGTACCCAACCCAACCTATTGGGCTACTACATCTTTTCACCCGAAGTAGTAGTTTCAAACGACGAATAAATTCGGTAGTAATTCGACGAATAAAGATGTAGTAGCCCAATAGGTTGGGTTGGGTACGGGGGGGGAGTAGGGGGGGAATAGGTAAAAAGGGAATTTGTAACAATACGATCGGACCTTGATCGTACAGATTCAAGCGATCGAATTTGATCGTGTATATAGGTGATATTGCGGGAAAATGAATTCATGCTCCAGGGATGTGGAGAGCTGCCGTCTTCCCGGTGGCGTAGTGGATATCGCAACTGACCGGAGATCAGGAGGTCGCTGGTTCAAATCCAGCCCGGGGAGCGTGGAATTTCTTTCCCGCAATATCATCTTGGGATAGTCCACCAAGCCCGAATTTATTCGTCGTTTGAAACATGTGGACGTTAAAAAATAATTAATTATTTAAACAAATTGCACCCAAAGTGAATCGACTTTCCTGATATCACTGGATTCCATTTGTTTATAACGTGATTGTAAGAGACATGAGCCTTGAATCGAAAAAATGTATTCTCACTTTTCTTCTTGGTTTTTCTTCTAGAATACTTAATACAACTGAAACGAAACATTATTGCTTTGATAATATATTTCTGATGGAAGAGTAGCGAACCTTTAAAGAAACGTACAACTAGTTCACGAGTAAAGAATGGTTTTAGGGGAGGTATATATTAGTTGGATACCAGAGCTACCTACATCGGGGCATGTTTAAATACAGAAATGCATTCATATTAGCCCTTTCAAGATCAAGTATGTACATTTCAACTTTCGTCAGGAAGCTGTTCATTTTATTGGAACTTTGAACCTGTGAACTGTGAAGATATCAGGGTTATGAAGCAAACGCATGGCTTGACAATTATAACAATATGTTTCATAGATCCAACTTTTCTTTCTGCCTGTGTTAGGCTTATCGGCAAACTGATCCTGACGTACGACTTAGGTCTGTCTTGATCCAATAGTTGACCGGCCATATTACTTCTAGGTTACGGAATATTATTCAAAGAAGTGTGCTCCAATATGGAACGACCAAATTGGAGACTGGGATTGACTGTGAAGGCGCGAGTCGGTCTAATGTCCAAGCTCCCTTATATATAGATGGTAGAACGCTGACTCTCTTGCAACTCAACGCCTCGTCATCTACAGGCGAGCCATGGTAATTGGCCGGTTACTCGAAAATGAGTTCATACTCTCATATTTAAAGCTAATTTGTAATTGAATCAAATCTCACAGAAATTGCACTATTGAGAGAAGATTGTTTCTAAGATCATTTAATTATATATAATGTAACAAGTGCTTCGCGAGCACTCGTTATCGCGCGATCGACGCGGGCACGCGCCGTGGCCCTTCGGGGAGTGCGCGTCGCGTGAGAGAGAGAGAGCGAGAGGGAAGATAGAGAGGGGAGGACCTCCCGCTTCGCGCGGTACGCGAGCCCCACGAGGACGGGAGGACTGTCACTCTCGCGCCGACCCGCGTACTAATTAGCACGCGCCGCCCAGTAGATCTTTTCCGCACCGCGACGCATCGGTTCGTGAACGTGTGTGTGTGAGCGTGAGTGTCCCCACACTACCCTGACGACATTCCAAGCGCTACACCTGCCCGGAGAAAACAACGTTTTCCCTGGGCGCGTAGGGCAACTCAATCCTCGCCCCACGGAAGGTGTAGGCGCAACCGCGGGCACCCGAGCCAAGCGCGAGCGCGTGCGCCAGGAGCAGTGACAGCGGCGAGAAAAGCAGCGAACGAGCCCGCCGACCATCCTGCGGGCGAGAGCGACGGAGCGAGCGGCGAGTTGTAGGTCGCGAATTTCTGTATTTCCGCGAGCGAGCGAATACTCGGACCCGTGGCCGAGCGGCCCTCTGCGCGTGCGCGCGTTCAAAGTCGTTGGCGGGCACCGGCCCACCAACACAAGTGTATTTTTACAAGTGTAATTTCACCTTAATAAAGAGGTTCGTTTTGTTTTATATTAAAACTAGAGTCGCGCGTTTTCCTTGAGCAACCTCCCCGTACCTACGACCGAATCCCCCACTCTCCGCGGCCGAGAAACCTTCAGTTTCTCGGCTTACTGAGTAGCCGGGTCCGCGAGTATCCGCTGGGATTAAGTATCATCTGATTAAGGGCTCATCGCACGTGGTGATTACCACGGAACCCAAACAATCAGCGTGAGCCGCATCGAGGGACCGCGAGCGCCGGACGAGACCCTACAACCCCCTCCCCCCCCGCTCTTCCCAGACCCGGGGACGCGCCCACTACGTGAGCAGCGAGGGCCCGTACCTGTGTACGGGCGGCCGGGGGTCACCACCAAAACCCTTGGCACGGCGTCTGCTCGCGGGAGGTGGGTGACCGACCTGGCCGCTGGGCGAAGAGCAGGCAGTTACGAATAGCTCGGGGTGCAGCTTCTGCACAACGATACTTGACAATTACTCTCTTTTATCACTTGGCTCTGTTAATTGTAACCACGGTTATTGTTCATTTTTATACACTATCGAGTTCTATCACTTTTATACTTCTATCGAGTTACAGATATACTCTTTTCTCATCCAAATTTTCACAAACTTATGGTAAAATTTGAAATTTTTCTATGTACAATTAAATCAGAGTATGTACATTCAAAAGCTTTAATTTTTCAAACGGCATTTATTTTATTTTAGTACAGTCTCATATTTACAAATACTTGACAATTACTCTCTTCTATCACTTGACTCTGTTTAATGTAACCAGGGTTAACGTTTACTTTTATACACTATCGAGTTCGATCACTTTTATATTTCAATCGAGTTACAGATATACTCTTTTTTCATACAAATTTTCACAAACTTGATTCATTGTTCACTGTACATGTTGGAAAAACTTTTGAACTATGTTCCTCATAGCAGCATGTAACCTCTTAGCACATCACATTGGATAATAAGATTTAGTTAATGAATAAAATCACTAATTAAGTCAAGTGAAAAATACTTGAAAAGTTATTCTTGTAAGAACCCTTTCATACTGGTATTCTGTCTATTCTTTTTGAATTGGTATTGCACTGATTCTGTAGTCTAAGAAAGATAATCACATTGAGAGTACTTCGTTTTTTTGTAATTGAAGGAGGGTCTCAGCTGGAATATGGAGCTGTCTCTTGCACCAGCAGCGTAAGACAAACATTACAAACTCTTGATGGCCTTTGCTTTGGTCCACTTTTCACAATATTATTCAGGCACGACTGACAGAAGATTTGACTGCAATGTTGACGATTTTGCTGTTGGTCATGAAACATACACATATATGTTAAACTGCTTGTTGTGCAACTGTTCCTCTTTTTCTTTGTATTTCTGTAATTCGTCGTCTGTTGTTCTTAGTTTTTCTTTCAATGCTTTTACTTCTTCTTCTAATGGCACAACCAAAGAACATAATGATTCAGCATCTTCATTTTCCATAAATAAATTTGAAACGTGTTAGAGGTTGAATTATGCATAATTTGTAACCTTAAATTATTATTGAATTATGATTTTTTACCATGATTGATGACTGGACTCCGATTTCTGAATGTAGGTTTGCCCAATATTCCAGGTGACTCGTAGTAGATGGGGGAGAGCCTGACCGTGGGGAACATTTCCCAGCTCATGGACACAATCTGTTGTGCAAACGTTATAGGTTGTTCTTCCATGGAGGTTTCGATCTGTCTCATTTCACCTTTATTGAAGCTTCCAGGAATGAGTTGGTTATCAAAAGACCTGCATGAGACTGAATGATATCTTTCAATTACACCAACAGAGAACCCTCAGCATATTGATCCTGTAACTATTTCCTCCTCATTACCTAAAAAATATTTCATTCCATGATAAATATGAAATATTTCTTCCAGGTAACTCTTTAGTTAGAAACACTAATGGCAATAAACCAGCTATATCACAGTTGATCTTTATCGAATTTGGCTGCCAAGAGTCTACCTTCTTTAATATCACTAACTTCTTCAAAATTTTCTTCACCTATGGGAGATGGTCGCTCCCCTCCAATAGTATTTTTTACATCATCAATCTTTATATAATCGACCTTTGCATCATCAATCTTCATATAATCGACCTCTGAATTATCATTATTAATGCCTTCATTGATTGGCGGAGTGATCTTGGCGCATCTCTGTAGAAGTTCCACAGCCAAATTCTTAATATCATGGGTTGATTTTACGACAAATCCTCGAGTCCAGGAAGGAAACTTTTCTAAAGTCTACTTCTTTCATTAGACCCTGTTTTTTAGTTAGTAACATTTACTCAGTTTCTTGTACATTCTTACTAAGTTCTCTGGTTTCCATTTGCATTCTTTGGAGTTGAGCTTCATTAACTAACAATTACGAAAAAACTTACCGGAATGCTTTTTAGGTACCTCATCGATTATTTGAAGAACTAATGACAATCCAAATTGACGCCAATTGGTAGGATCGAATATCTTCGAATACCTTCTTGAACTGACTTATAATATTCTTCATGACCTAATTATTTCTAGTTCACACGGTTTCACAACCTCTCCTCGATCGTTTGATTTCTTTTAAATATATTTTTGTATTGTAATTGTGAGTTCAGTTAATCCTATAATTCAGATAGACTTGATATATTTTTCTGTTATTAATACTTCCATTGTCTTTCAAAGAGACAATATTCATAATTCAAACTATTGATCATATGTCTCAGTGAATTATAAATATTTCTAAAATATTTTGAGACGATCTTCGTAAAGGAGCACCTTGGAGTGAGGGTATTATTGGCGGAAATGAGTGACGCGGAGCTTTATTATTCACACAAACACTTTATTAATATCGAGATATCTAGCTATGTCGAATCTAGCCTCGTCAACCTTTATTAGTATCAATCGAGCTTTCTTGAAAACAATCTGAAGAGTAGTAGGCGATCGCGGCACGAAGCAAGAGGAGCAGTCTACGCGCCGAGAGCTCGACTCAGAGTGAGCCGGGAGCGAGGCGAACGGGCTGATGGTGGTGGGGAGAGGTAGCTATACGCTGAGCCACGCCAGTGGCTCGCAGCGTCAGCCCTATATGTGCGAGGCTTGGTGCGACCGCACATTTTTGACACTCCCTCCCGCAGCAATGCCGAGCACCTCCTTCTCCATCTAGCCCTTGCTATTCTGCTTAGTCGTATCTGTAACAAATAGAAATTCCAAAATATGTGTTCGCTATCAGTTCTAGCTTATAAATCCAACTTCAGTTCCAGTTTAATAACTGTTTCATCAATCTGTTATGTATTTCGAACGATAGAGGTTTCGTAAATATATCAGCTATCTGTTCTTTGGATGATATCCATTCTACTCTAACTAAATTCTTTTCTACACATTCTCTAACATAATGTTCTCTAACGTCAATCATATGTCTTAGTTTACTACTAGTGCTCATTTGAGTACTGGCACATGCAGCTTTGTTATCACACCATAAAATCATAGGTAACATAGATATATTTAAAATCTCCGAGATTGTAATGTGTAGTGCGATTAGTTCTTTGCAAGCTTCGCTTGTTGCGACATACTCGGCTTGGCATGTAGATAACGCTACGTAATTCTGTTTGTGAGTTTTCCAGGCTATGGTGTCACCAAAGAGTTGCACAGCAAACCCACTGGTGGTTATGGAATTTTTGCAATCTGCAAAACTCGCATCAGAATATGCTCTCAAGCCGTCTAACTTTCCTTCGAGCTTTATTCCAACTCGTTTTGTTTGTATCAGATACCTCATGACTCTTTCTATCATTTTCCATTCATTCTCGGTTGGGTTAATCTGATGTCTGCTCAAGACGTTTACGGCGTACGAGATATCTGGTCGCAGTGTATTTGCCAGATATAGTAGAGACCCTATAATTTCTCTGTAAGGTGTATTCGAAATGTTTCTAATACATTCTAGCTTATCAGGGCTCTCTTCTCGTTGCCTTCTTTCTCGATTTGACATTTGTCTTGTGATCATGGGTGATCTCTGAGGTTTCAGGTCACTATAATCGAATCTATCTAGCATTTTGTCAATGTAATTTTCGAGCGTCAATGTCATCGTTTGCTTTTCTCTGTTTCTCTTGATCTCGATCCCCAGGAAATTTTGTGGTTCTCCAAGATCGGTCATTTCAAATTCTAACATCAGCTGATTCGTTATTTTATTTAATTTCTGTGAATCATTGCTGGCTATTAACATGTCATCGACATAAAGCAACAAAATCAAGAATTTATCGAGCTTTCTCCAATAAAACAGACAGGGTTCACTATTGTGGGATTGAAGCCCAATTTTTAGAGCGGTTTCCTTGAAACGCTCGTACCATACCTTGGGACTGATTTTCAATCCGTACAGTGCTCTCAATAGTTTACATACCCTTTTTAGTCTTTCTGACTCTGTACATTTTACTCCTTCTGGTATTTCCATGTAAATCTCGTAATCAATTTTCCCATTCAGGAAAGCTGTTTTTACGTCTAGCTGTCGAACTTCTAAGTCGAACTTATTTATTATCGCGAGCACGGCCCTTGTGACTTGCATGCGAGACACTGGAGCATAAGTTTCGTTTAGGTCATACTCGTTCTTATCTTTAAAGCCACGAATGACTAATCTAGCTTTGTACTTGGTCTCACCATTTATTCCAACTTTCCTTTTCAGAACCCATCTTGAATCAATAATATTGGGCTTTTGTTTTTCAACTCTAGCTGTGGGTCTATCAACCAGTTTCCACACTTGGTTCGTATTCATCGATTCAATTTCGGATTCGATTGCCCTTTTCCACTGTTCTCTTTCTGGAGTTTGCATAGCCTCTCGATACGAATTTGGTTCTTTGTAAATAGCTGTCACCATGGCATTTATGTCTTCGTCTAGCATATCTATCGTTGAATCTATCATTTGGTCCTTTTCGACTGGTAGAGGTTTCCTCGGCCGACCTCTTTTTCTTTTCTCTACTCCCTCCGTTTCAGTGGAGATCTCGGAGTTTTCAAAGTTTACAAACCAACCTTTGTGATCTGTTTCTTCTAGCGAGTTTGACCAGTCTTTGATACTGCTCTTGTATTTTTCTCCAAATACCATTTTTTCATTGAATCTAACGTCACTACTTTCGTAGTATTTTCCTTCTTCCGGTTTCAAGAGCAAGTATCCAGTCTTTTTGTACCCGATGAGGACCACTCTCTGACCTGTGGGTTCGAACTTGGTGCCAGTTTGTCTTGGCTTTCTCATATAGGCTATGCAACCAAAGCGTTTCAGCTGTTCAAGATTCAAATTATAGCCAGGCTTGAATTTTGATAATGGAGGGGTCATTTCATTCGAGCTGTGGGGCATTCTGTTATATAAATGTACCGCTACTCCAAGAGCCAAGTCCCACATGTTTTGAGGCAGTCTCGTATCGTATATTAGGGCCCGAACTTTTCTTTGCAGAGTCTGATTAATACGCTCTGCTACGCCATTGTGTTCAGGCGTGTCGGGGCTGGCTAACTGGAGCTCAGCTCCGTTCTTTTCTAGCACTTCTAGCGTATGCCCTCCGGTATATTCTGTGCCTTGATCACATCTCAAATAACAGAATTTTTCATCACTTCCCAAGATGTTTCTAGCGCTCACCAGGAATGTTTCCAGACATTCTCCCGATTCATCTTTATGTTTCATTGGGTATGCTTGGGCCAATCTAGAGTAGTCATCAACGAATACACCGATGAATCTGTATTTCTTGGGATGTGTCACAGGGCTAATGGGTCCCATCGTGTCTGCGTGTATTATTTCTAACGGTCTCGTTGCTCGAGTTCTAACTTTCGGATGAGGCAATCTGTTAAATTTAGATACGATGCAAACTTCGCATTCTAATATTTTACTATCGAACTTTACGTTTTTCAAATCAGAGATATCGGGATTCTGTTTTTGAAACTCCTTTAGGTATGTCAATGAAGCATGTCCAAGTCTAGCATGCCATACCAATGCTTTATTATTTGAATACAGTTTTCCATTTGTATCATTGTACGTTTCTTTGACGTCAGTTTCGAACTTGCTATTCACTTTTCTATCACACAGAGTATTCTCAAAATCAGGTCTAGCAGACGCATTTTCAATTTGCCCAGCTGTATTTTCTAACATTCTAGCTGTCTGTTCGACTTTATTTTCTATCTGCTCGCGGGTCTGTCCAACTTTATTTTCTAATATTCTAGCTGTCTGTTCGACTTTATTTTCTATCTGCCCACGAGTCTGTCCAACTTTATTTTCTAGCTGCCCACGAGTCTGTCCAACTTTATTTTCTAGCTGCCCACGAGTCTGTCCAACTTTATTTTCTAGCTGCCCACGAGTCTGTCCAACTTTATTTTCTAGCTGCCCACGAGTCTGTCCAACTTTATTTTCTAGCGTTCTCAGAGACTGTCCAACTTTATTTTCTAGCTTACTAACTTTTGGTGAGATATCACACTCATCGGACTCTATTCTTTTGCCATTTACATTGTTCTGTTGAGACATTTTTCTAGCAGTGCTCCTAGTTTTGTATCCATGCTCATTGGTGGTGACATAGGCTATTGCATTTCTTTTGTTAGAAACATTTTTGTTTACTTCGAACTCTATAACCCAATAGGGTTTCTCGTAAATACCCGTGACAAATATTTCTTTCGAGCGAGGATCAAAAATGTTAATTTTCTCATTGTCAAGGTAAATACCGAGTCCTTGATCTACGAACTTTCTCAGCGATAGCAAGTTTTCGGACAGGGTTTCGGCACAAATAACGTTATCTAACTCTAGCTGTTTTCCTTCACGACGAGGTGTCAGATCAACTTGTCCTACTCCCTCCGATCTGAATATCGCCGATTTGCTTTTGTTCGCGCATCTGATATCTATACGCTTTGATTCATCTAACGTTTTAAAAATCAATCTCGAATGGGTCATATGTTCTGTGGCTGCGCAGTCAGCCAGGAACTTGATGAATTTATTATAATTCGTATCATATGTCGAGCTATTTTCGAGCGAGTCGGAGTGGTTTTTATTAGTGATCAGAGCATTATACTCACTAGTATTTTTAGAGGTTTGCGGTCTATTTTGATCTCCTTGGGAGCTCCCTCTGCCATAACCACGTCCACGTCCACGTCCACGGCCACGATCAGTGTTAATTTTTACCCTTTTGTTTGTACTGGACTTTTGGTATTGGGAACCTTTCCGTTTTGACCCTCTATCTTTCGAGCTACTATCGCGACCACGCCAATTATCCCTTTTGTTATTTGGAGAGTCATACCTTTTTCTAGCTAGTTGTTGTGGGTATTTGCCAGTCAATCTGTAGATCTCTTCGTCATCGAGCGGGCAATCTCTGCTAATGTGGTCTGCATATTGACGGCATCTGTAGCACATCGTGCCCCGTCTATCGCATTGGTCGTCAGTGTGACCTTTGTTTCCACATCTGCGACACAGGGGTTTTGGAATGGTACCCGTGTACAGTGCCTTTGTCGAGCTTTGGTTTCCCTCTCTATCTGCCTCCTGTTCAATTATATATTTTTTCAATAAGTCAGTAGTCATTCTTTCACCCGATAAACTTTTTTAATTGAACTCTTGTTGTTGGATTTGAGTTTTTGACTTTATTGCATCATAAAAAGCGTCTCTAACTTCAATCTCAGTCAATCTCGGAACAGAAGGTATGTTATTGTATTTTCTAACTATCTCGTCAAATCTGTCCCAGAAGTGTGAAGCAGATTCTCTGTTTGGATCGTATTGAATTGAGTGTAATTGTCTCCTAACTGAACCCGTTGTAACGTCAGTTCCACTAGTTTTCAACTGTTTGATTTTATCTAGGAATTTTACTGGGTCTGTAATGTGTATCATTTTTGCATGGTAGGATTCATCTATTTTATTGATTAAAATATTTCGAACCATCAATCTATCTTTTTCCAGCTTCTGTTCGTCACAGTCGTTTTGTCCATCTTGCGGTTGTATTATATAGTGAAGATCTAGCAATTTAAGTTCAGATTCGAAAAGGTCTAAAAACGTCTTTAAACTCACTTTTTGCGTCAGTTTGTAGTCCATTTTAATAGATGGTTGTATAACATGTGACATATTTACCGATGTTGGTTGGAAACTCGCGCTTATATGCCCCAAACCAGCTAGGGAACGTTCAATCTTCTCGAGTCTACTTCCAAATTCTCGTTTGGCATCGATATTGTCTGATGCGCATTTGTCTAGCATGGCATCAACACCCCTTACGCCTTGTCGAGCTTTCTTGAGATCCTCTTTGAGTTTCTCGATCTCTAATCTTTGAGCTAGATAAACAGAATCGATACCTTTAGAGCTTTCACCGATTTCGGTTTCAGACAATGGATCTTTAAGAAGTTTGCCCATTTGAATTTTACTCAGATCTAGTTCAAAATTCTCTATCTGTTTTATTAGGGGCGTACTTGTTTTCTTACCAGCTACTTCTGTTTTTAGAGCGTCGAACTCTTCTCTATCTAGGCTCGTGCCATCAAGCGTTCTATCTTCGGTTCTATCTTCGACTCTACCATGGGAAATAGCGTGATCGCTTGATCTAGCTTTTCGAGCTTCTTCATTTTCTGAAGCCTTGGCCTTCACTACTCTCTGTGTTTCCTCTGATTGAGCAGCCATGTCTGTGAAAGTAAGAGGAGGGGAAATAATTGACAACCGCACAGCAAGCTACCAATTATTGACCAAAAATAACTGCACAGCAAGTTATGAATGGTCCATGTATGCTAAGAGTGAAGTGTGTTAAATTATGTAAAGAAAATCGACTGACTGTATGATAATTTCTTATTCAAAGTTTACCACAAAAGATCGAATGATAACAGCACAGCAAGCTAACAAGGATCTGATTGTGTTGAGAAAAACGTAGTTCAAACTAATAAATTTAACTTGAATATATTGATTGTCAATATTCCACTGCTTCACTCACTAGCGTTACATTTATGGGGCAATCTAACTTTCACTGAATGTTTTCTAACGAGCGTAAAGGATTTTCTTATTTACCGACAGATTGTTCGGTTCCGTCTTCAAATCTAATGACGATGTTCTCACTTTCGTCGAGGCCCAATTCCAAAGTTTGGCCAGGGTGGGTAGTATGAGTGTCCAACTCACAGGCCAAGGTCAACATAAAAATGTGGATGGTCGTCTCATCTGTGTACGGATAAATTTCCGTTTATCTAACTTATATATGTGGGTTGGTCCTATCTCTAGCATATTATTTAGTTTCGAGACGATATATTTTGAAAAATCGCAATTTCAATATTTACATCAAACTACAATCTACAGATTGCGATCAGTATTTCACAATCCATAATTTATTACACATGCATTAGTTTGATAGTCTAGCAACTGAAAGAGATTGATTCGAGCTTGTATTTCTAATTCGGATATTCGAGCATATAATATAATATTTGACTCCGATGTATATGCACGGGCTGTTGTATTTCCGGGAAAAAGCCGGCCGGTAGCGGCGCAGCTTGTTTACACCGTCTATCTCTCTCTCTAGCGCTCGAGCAGCCGGTGCGTGTATATACGCGGGCGCGCGACCCGTGCGCGGCGACGAGTCCGTGCGAGTCGGACTGTTTCTGTCTCTCTCTCACTCTAGCGCTCGAGCAGCCGGCGCGAGTATATACGCGGGCGCGCGATCCGTGCGCGCTCCCGACTGCCCTCAAACAAGTTGCCCGCCGTTCGGCCGATTCGCGCTTGTTCGAAAAAATACAAGGGAACGTGCATGCGCACGCACAGCGCGCGCTGCAGCCCCGTTCCGGCGCCGTGGCCGGTTCGCGCTTGTTTTGCAAACGGCTCGCCGATTCCGGGAAGCGAGCGGTCTTCTTCACCGGGCGGCCGAAAGCTTTTGGCTCTCGCGTTCGGAGAACTCGCGGCGCCGACAGAGAAAGACAATCACTTACCCCTTAAAGTGGGGATCGAGCAAGCCATGCTTTATCTAGCTTTACCAATGCTAGCTAAAACTTGTGAGATTGGTAGCCTCTCGTCCTTCCTTCCTCTCGAACTCTGCTGGAGCTGGATGTGGCGCCAACGAGACAAAGGCACTCGACGCACTTTCTCTAACTTTTCGAGCACACAAAAAAAAGAAAAACACTTCTAGCACTTTTTTTGTTATCCTGCAATAACCTCACTCCGTGCGCAGTGGAAGCGGTGCAAGGCCCATAACCTGAGACGATCTTCGTAAAGGAGCACCTTGGAGTGAGGGTATTATTGGCGGAAATGAGTGACGCGGAGCTTTATTATTCACACAAACACTTTATTAATATCGAGATATCTAGCTATGTCGAATCTAGCCTCGTCAACCTTTATTAGTATCAATCGAGCTTTCTTGAAAACAATCTGAAGATTAGTAGGCGATCGCGGCACGAAGCAAGAGGAGCAGTCTACGCGCCGAGAGCTCGACTCAGAGAGAGCCGGGAGCGAGGCGAACGGGCTGATGGTGGTGGGGAGAGGTAGCTATACGCTGAGCCACGCCAGTGGCTCGCAGCGTCAGCCGTATATGTGCGAGGCTTGGTGCGACCGCACATTTTTGACATATTTCTATATCAATTTTCACATCCAGTAATATGCAGAACTAAGGTTTCATCATGGAGATAATTTATGTGTTCATTTTGTCGGCCTTATGGACAAATTTTATGTTCTCAAATAAGTAAGATCAACAAAATTGTAAAGTTAATTTTGGTATTGAAATATTATGATTATTCTTAAGACGTCAAAAATGCCTACCAAGTGGTGTCAATTTGGTTCATCATCAGTTCTTCGAATAATTGATAAGGTACCTAAAAAGCATTTCGGTAGGTTTCTTCGTAATTGGTTAGTTAAACTGTAATAAGAATACGTAATACTTCAACAATATGAGAATCAATCAGAATGAATACTGCTGAAATAATAAATTGACTCACTTGTTTATTATGGATTTCATTCTTGTTAAGCAATTTCAGAGATAAACTTTGTCAAGAATGGAAAATCATATTGATGAATAAATTCATAAGTATGATTTTTACAGACAATGCTTTGGTACCTCGTATAATGAATTATCTCTCTTCAAGAGAGCGCAAGGTTGAATATCTGGCATTTCCTTTATTTTTCTTGAAGTACCGATCGGACCTCCTATTACATGATAAGCGTGGGAATGGTCTCAAAAGTAAGAGAAATGCAGTGGCTGAATGAAGGCAAAAACTTCTTCAGATTTCACGAACATGTTTATTATTCTACCGAATAAGAGTGACTATCCCCCATATAACTAATACTGGATACTACTCATGAGTAACTACCCTCACAGTTATCAAGTCTGTTTTTATAATAATTTCTCCTTCTGGGACACCGATAATATATTTCCTTCTGCAAGGAGTATCTATTTCTTCTCTTTTATTATAACTTGAGCCAGTTGAAATATTTAGATCTAATTTCATATAAGCCAAGTGCAATCGGTTTCGGATGCAAGCTTACGTAAGTATATTTACATTAGAATTAGTAGTGATTGCTACTTGCTTTAATACCCTGTGACTTGCTCATATCGCATAGACCAATAATCGAGCATTGGCCCATTCTGAATCATGCATCTAACATAATGGATCATGTTGTGAAATATGAATTTGAGGGGTCCACATAATTTCTGATATAGTTATAAAAAGTCGGGAATCAAACGGTAAGCTGCTGTAAATGACCATCTACGAATCGCGGAGAGAGTAAAATATCAATTATTTTGCAAAGTAAAAGATACAGCTGTCACATTTTATTCTCTTCAGGAACGAGATCTCCGATTATGAAACCAAAAAATGTACAAAACCCTATCATTTCTGAAGCAGAGAACTTTAAATTTTCTCCTGAATAGTCACGGGCTTTTGCTAGCTGAGGAATTTCATTTGATTACCCGATCTTTTCAGAATTGAATAACTCATTTCTTTCTTTTAAAGTATCCAAATCAAATAATTTTTGTTCATAAATTATGGAATAACAAATATGAGACATTGTGTAAGATTTTGAGCCTTCAGATAAGATATCATGCATCACATCCATTGCAATATTCTCACTTACATGATATCCTTCAACTTTATTCGATATGGAATCATCTTTAACGCCAGACATTGAAGCATTATTTCTCATGTAATCTAAAAAGTATGATTCCCTCCTCCTAATCAACTTTCCCCGAATAAGAACCTTAATATCTTCGGCAGGCGCTGAGCATACTCGGCAAGCTGTTGTTCCACGAAAGCTCTCAATGAAACTTAAAAATGGAATTGAGCCCAAAATTATCCCCTAATATCAAACTAGTAGTGTGTGTGTGTGTGTGTGTGTGTGTGTGTGTGTGTGTGTGTGTGGGTGTGATTAATAGAAAATGTACTAATTTGTGACCAAATGATGATTGAAGGCCTTTGTAAGTATCTACAAATGTGAATATATTATTGCATTGTGGCCCATTATTGAATGATTCATCCCATTCATCCACACCCTCATCTTCAGCATCAGAGTTACTTTTAAGCTAAACTCAATATCTAAATTTGCATGTGTAAATGATTCTTCAATATTTAAAACGGAATGAAAGAATTTTAGTCAGCATAATATGAAGAACTAGTTTTGGAGAAATGATGTTACTCAATAATTCCAATTACCTACATCAGTAAAAACTTCTAGGATATCTTCATCTGGAACCGAATTGACTCTCCTCTGTCTTTATACAAGTATTTTTTATACAGTACACTTCCTGCTCTAACTTTCATTTGGCTCCGTGTCCAAGTCAATGAAGCTCTATCCATCTATCCTGTTCATTGAAAACAATAAAAATATCTTATTATAGTAAATCTGATGAACTCTTGTCTCCTGATTTGCTGATAGAATCAGTCTCATGTTAATAGACTGATATCATAATTAATTCATATTCATATTATAGTCTGGAAGTTCAATATTCAATAGTCAATAATTATTATGAATAAGTAACAAACAAAGTACAGGTAATTGATTGAATTGGATACAGTACAGTTGCATTGAACTATAAATTTAACTAAAGGAATGGGCTAAGGCCCAAAATATTTCAGTAGATTAAAACGAGGTATAAAACAAGAGAAATATTGAATTTTATTAATCGTATTTTTTCATTTAGGGTCGTCACTAGCAACTCTGTTATATTTTTCTTGACAATAGCTGGATATAGAGGAATTCATTACCAAGTTATGTGTCACGTGGAAATTTTGATTGAAGATTACTCAAAGCAAATAAAAATGTTATGCATGAAATGCTGTCATTCATTTCAGTCTTACTTAGTATTGACAAATTGGAACTTGAATGATTTTCAATTCGATTAGTGGGATTGGTAGTTTCAACTGCTTCGAGTTCATGAGTAGCATTATTGGAGAGTGGGCAATTAGACAAATCAATTCGATGGAAATCATTCGGCTTGAACTTCTTCAACTGATTCTAATCCTTTGCATACTTGCTCTCCACTCAAGGTACCTTTTCATGAATTTTCTTCGGTAACCACATTCTTGTGGTTTGATTAACTGGTTAAGAATACTTTCATCAAGCTTTTCAAAAATTTCAAAATCAATACCAGCAACTGTTGATGACAAACATATTTATGGTACAATTAATATCAAGAAATTGAACAAAATATTGTCAAGAATGATTGATTTGTCGTGTATGTACAAGAGTTCAAACATTCATAACCTAACCTTTTAAACCGTGAACTGCCCTGAAAGAAAATTATATACTCTTTTTGAATGGTTTCAATGAAACAGCTCAAATTCTATCCTCTTAACTTCTCCCTCACCTTTTCATCCATAATCACTGTACCAACAACCGAATGATCGAATTTGTATATGGCTAAGCTTAATATCGCACTGCAAAACGGTTTGATGAGCTGTAACTGTCATATACGTTCCGTTCGCTGCAGACCGCGTCGTCTGCAGCCGAGCAAGCATAATTGCCCCCCTCCCCCCTGACGCAGCAAATTCTGCTTCCCGGCAACGAGAGTCTATTTGCTCCCTATTGAGACGGAGCCACCGATCCCCATTTCTCTCAGTGTAGCATTGGTAAATGGCGCGTAATCTCTGCTCTTGTTTTTGTAGGCTTTTTCTAAGATATTCCACGCGCGCACGTAATTTTCTCCGGCGAGCGGGAAAATATTTATTTTCTTAAGCGCGTCATGATCTGAAGCTGATTTTAAATAGTGTAATTCAGTGAGATCTGATAGCTCGTCATCGTTATGGATCATTGTTATGGGGTGATTTTTAGAGTTGATCCATTCTTCAATTTTCTTATTAAATTTTGGAATATGCGCCTCTGGAAGCCGCAGTTTTCTCCTTGTTCCTACAGATAAAGTTTGAGATTCGCCAATATCCAAAATTCCGGGCGTTATGTTTCGCGGTGATGTTACGTTTTCTGCATTACTAATAATCGTTGGTGAGTCTCGATTCGGTTGTGCATTTAGAGTTATTGGCGAGATTTGCTTAGCCTGACTTATTACTTTGCAAAATGATTGCACTATTAACATCCGTTGATTCACGCTCTCTTCGGAATGATCTACATTGTTTATTTCATTGTGGGATTCATCGTGGTTGAATTCGTGGTTGGTGTTCTCGACGTATTCCTCTCTGGGGGAGATGACGGACACGCTTCTCAGGAAGGCTGGCGTGATCAGATTGTGGACTTCTTTGCCTCTGTTGAGGGATGTCGAAGTTGATTCGGTTACTAACTGAAGTTGTAATCATTCGTACATTTGCCGTATAGATGGATTGTGGAACCCGGTTCAAAGGATCAAAAGTTATTGAAGCGCAGTGAACGCGACTTCCAAAAACGCAAATCGCGTCATCTTAGCTGCTATTGATCCAAATCGCTTGGAAATTTTTGAGCATATGCCGGACACCCAAGCAATGCTGAAAATGTGAATACTCCTGACAAAAATTTCAAATTTCCTGCTTTTCATCATAACTTTGGTGGTTTTCACCCGATTGATCTGAATTTTGGTTTACGAAATTTTTGAACGTGAGTGTGACCTGGTGCCCGTTCGAACCAGGTTGCACTAAGAGATACTTCGAGCAGGAATTGGCTCGACCGGGGCACTCCGTATCTATTACGAGCACCAGTAATGCTTCGGCTAGCTCACTCTCGGGAGCACGGGCTTCTCGCGTGGGGAAGGGGGGGTGACGGTCAGTGCACGGGGACTCGAACGGAGTCGCCTTCGCGCGCGTTTGTTCTCGCTGTGACTTCGAGGGCGAGGGGAAAGGCCCGGATCATGGCCGGAGCCCGTCGTTCTTATGGGTGTGTTGGCGCGCTCGTACAGACAAACCTTGCGATGCGCTGTTTCTCTCTCTCTCTCTCTCTCTCTCTCTCTCTCTCTCTCTCTCTCGCTCGCTCGTTCTCGCTCCTCGTCGACGTTGCTCGTCACTGGGACTCCTGTACTGCGGTCGGCCTCGGCTCCCTCGTGCTCGTCTGGGCACACACGCACTCGCTCACGCACACAATTAAACTCTCACTTAAACTCGGCTCGGCACTCGGTACTCGGCTCGCGTCGCATCTTCATGGTTGCGGGCACCGGACGAGAATGGCCGTCCGCCGTGTGCTCGCTCCCGGTCTCGCGCCGCGGCTCGCGTACGCGCTGGAGAGTGCTGCCCTCCCGAGCCGGCGGCTGCCTGCTGCGGCGCCGTACCGGCCGGATTGGCGAGCAGCCTCTCCGTCCATAGTGACGGGTTTCCCCGTCACATGAGTTACCAACTTTGTCACGAGGAGTTTTCTGTGGTTCGACTTCTTTTACACAGTTTTTTTGGTCAAAGTTGAAAAATAAATGATTTGATAGATAAACTTTTTTGCCGAAAAAATTGAGATTCTTGTCGAAAGTATTCACATTGTAAGCATTGTCCTGCATATGCTCAAGAATTTACAAGCGGGAAAGAACCGCACCGAGACCGTGAAGGCAGCGCGCAGAAGCTGAGAATCTATTTATATAGGCCTGTAATTTTCTACCCACCAGTGCCACTAAAAACGGTGTGGACTGCTTTCCGTGGAGGCTGCCTGGAAAATCCAGAGTCGGCGCAATTACGGGTGCATGCAATTTCCATTTGCTGCTCATCAAGAGCGGCGAGCGAGTTCCACGTGCCGCAATAATAAAAAAAAATTAGTGAGTGGTCCAGCGTATCGCATCCTACGGACCGTGGCATCTGCATCGGCTTAGGCACGTTTGGGACCTTTCGGCGACGCATCCGCTAACAAATTCAGGCATTCGCCTCATAAAATCTAGCGCTGCACAGCGATCGGCGGACACATGCGTAAGCCATGTGATGGACACTTGTGCCGCTATTCTCTTTCTATGTGATTACAATCAGTGCATGCTACAAAAAAACGGTACGCGCTGTAAAAGTACAGTGAATATTCACTATGAGTTTTAGCTGCGTTAGGTTCTATTCTAAGAATGTTAGAAAATCATGTGGTTCATGTGCTTTTTACAATGTGTATCTTTGTGGAATACACAGTCGAACTTTAGTGTATCTTCCAGTCGGCATTTCCGGAGAAACATGACAACTTCGCTGAAGCCCACTCCGAGATTGTGCAAAGAGCTCATTTATGAATTGACCAAAAAGGAATACACTGTCACCAATTGGCGAGTTTGAAGGGCGCATTCATCCGATCGCACATGCGAGTATCAACTGTGACTCGAGTCTTACTCTGTGACTCTCTGCCTCAATGCTTGCTGGAGTAAAATTGCTGATATTCGCGCTGATCTTGATTTTTGCGTAGTAGAGTCATTTGAAGTTGTCACACATCATTTTTTAATCCCTTAAAGTGAAAATGTAACTGTAAGCTAGAGTAAAATTATTCATGTAACTTCAGAGAAATTTTACTGCAACTGTAGTCAGATTAATAGGAAATCTAGTCAGTTGTCGTCTGGCAACATCGAGATAAGACATATCGTCGCTTCCGAGCAAAAAGCGGCCAACTCAGCGTCCCGAAGAAAGAGGGGCCAACTCGCTAACCGGGCAAAAAGGGGCCAACTCGCCGTCCGTGCAAAAAAGAGCCAACTCGCAGCCGTGTAAAAAGGGGCCGACTCGCCGTCCGTGCAAGAAGGGGCCAACTCGCCGTCCGTGCAAAAAGGGGCCAACTCGGGCGAGTTTTGAATTTCAGATAAAATTCAGTTCACGACTCTCTTGAGAAGTCTTATGCGCGCTATGTGATAGCCGTAGTACGTCTCTTTCAATGAATAGGTGAAGTTCACGTAATTTACATGTCATCAGAATGTAATATGTCGAGTTAACTATTTACGTTGAACGGCTATTGCCTCGGTGATTTCTTGTAGAAATTGGTATGCATATGTCTTTGAGGTCGCTCATAATGAATCCAGCCTGAAATTCTAAAAATTCAAAATAGAGCCTCCAAGATCACGACAAAAATTTGAAAAAGATTGAATTTTATTGAAAATTGGTATATATGGGTTTTTGAGTTCGCTGATCACGAATCCGGCCTCAGATTTCGAAAATTATGCTGTTACGCAAATAGAGTGTCACGTTATTTCACTCTAACCACTGTATACTAATTTTCTAGACCTCATTTATTCCGTCCTTTCAAAGGAACTTGTAGAACAAATATATGAATATAATTATAATTGGGAATATACACACAAATGCATGCATTAACTCCAAACGCGCAAAAACTAGAAGAAATGTAATCACACTTAAAACGGTTTTTTCGATAAAGCCGAATATGAGATGACTTTTTATTTGGGTAACCATCTAAAAGGATGTTCCCTTGTTACGGTCGACGATATTGGAGATTTAGGCTTATCTCAATCTGAAGCTTTATGTGTAATCAGTGACCATAGAAACCCATGTATACCAAGTTTCATTAGATTCCATTATCTTTCCAAATTTTCGGACTACAACCTTGCAGGCTCAATCCAATTTGAATTTTAAAAATCTGAGGCCGGACTCATAATCAGCGATTTCAAAAACCCATGTATACCAAGTTTTATTCAAATCCAGTATCTTTTCGTATTTTCATGAATACCAATTTCCAACGAAATTCAATTTTTTCCCAAATCTTTGTCAGGTGATCTTAGAGGCTTGATCTGATTCGAATTTTCGGAATCTGAGGCCGGATTCGTGATCAGCGAACTCAAAAACCCATAGATACGAATTTTCAACAAAATTCAATTTTTTTCAAAATATTTGTCGAGTGATTATAGAGGTTCTAATTTGAATTTTTAAAATTTGGGGCCGGATTCGTGATTAGCGATCTCCAAACCCCATGTATACCGATTTTCGGCAAAATTCAATTTTTTCCAAATTCTTGTCAGGTGATCTTGAAGGCTTGATCCAATTTGAATTTTTGGAATCTGAGGCCGGATTCGTAATCAGTGACCTCGGAAACCCATGTATACCAATTTTCGACAAAATTCAATTTTTTTCCAGATTCTTGTCAGGTGATCTTAAAGGCTTGATCTAATTTGAATTTTCGAAATCTGAGGCCGGATTCGTAATCAGTGACCTCGAAAACCCATGTATACCAATTTTCAACAAAATTGAATTTTTTTCCAAATTCTTGTCAGGTGATCTTAGAGGCTCTAATTTAAATTTTCAAAATCTGAGGCCGGATTCGTGATTAGCGACTTCAAAACCCCATGCATACCAATTTTCAACAAAATTCAATTTTTTTCCAAATTTTTGTCAGGTGATCTTAGAGGCTCTAATTTGAATTTTCAAAATCCGAGGCCGGATTCGTGATCAATGACCTCGATAACCCATGTGTACCAATTTTCAACAAAATTCAATTTTTTTGAAATTTTTGTCGTGATCTTGGAGGCTCTATTTTGAATTTTTAGAATTTCAGGCCGGATTCATTATGAGCGACCTCAAAAACATATGCATACCAATTTCTACAAGAAACCATCGAGGCAATAGCCGTTTAACGTAAATAGTTAACTTGACATATCACTTTTTGATGACATGTAAATTACGTGAAAATCACCTATCCATTGAAAGAGACGTACTACGGCTATCAATAAGATAAGACTTGCATAAGAGTTTTGAAGAGAGTCGTGAACTGAATTTTATCTGAAGTTCAAAACTCGTCTGAGTTGGCCCCTTTTTGCACGGACGGCGAGTTGGCCCCTTCTTGCACGGACGGCGAGTTGGCCCTTTTTTACACGGACTGCGAGTTGGCCTCTTTTTGCATGGACGGTGAGTTGGCCCCTTTCTGTCCGGTCAGCGAGTTGGCCCCTTTTTCTTCGGGACGCTGAGTTGGCCCCATCTTTGCTTGGAGGCGACGATATGTCTTGTAACTGTGAAACAGACTAACACGAATATAAACTGGGCGCATTGTGATCAGCGGCGCGATGTATGTACGGAGGGCGGAGCAAACGCGCAACGGAATCGCAAGGAATAAAAGATTAATGAAAATATAATTTTCCATGAATTTATATCTGTAATCGGACTTTTTGTAACATTGAATCTGGAATGGTACTTTCTGTACCGTTGAATCTAAAATTGCACATGTATACTTTAAGATGACGATATACTCCTTATGAGCCAGGTGCAAATGGTCAATGAGAAGTGGAGTGAGTGGCTCATGAATTGACCTTTTCCATTGTATTCATCACACCAAATGCCTAAATTCACGACCAATTCTCAGTAATTGACAGTTAAAAACTCAATATTTGAATAAGAATATTTCAGAAAATTCTCCGCTCCGAGATCTTTCATTTTATCAAATAGTATACAGTTGGATATACTCTTTAACCTGACCTATATATGAAGGATGATATATCATCATATTCATGAATGAACAATTGCTCTCAAAACTCATGTAAGAGTTGAGTGGATGTTAACATGAGTGAATGACACAGTTCGAGTCATCTTCCACTGTTCATCACTCAAAATTATATATGAATGCTTCTAGAACAAAGATTTTCATATTGTCTGGAATGAACGTATATTTCCGGAAAATCCATCATCAGTGTCTTCCGTCGCTCTATGTGTGTCAAAACTTTCACAGAGTATATTGAAAATTTGTCTATACCAAATTGGCAAATTATTCCCAAGAATAGTCTCCAATTTTCTGGTTCTATGCAAGACTTGTCAACGAGTTATTTGTGTCGATTCCGTGGAATATTTTTCAAAAACCTATGAAATACAAAACAAGCTAAGTACTCATATCAACTTTCCAGGGCTGTGAAATTTACATCAAAATTATTTGGCAGAGCTCTTTCAAGGCGCATAAAAGCTACTGTTCTTTATGCTACTGAAACAGGAAAATCACAAATGTATGCAGAAAAATTGAGCGAACTATTCAGTCATGCATTTCATTCTCAGGTATTGGATGTTAATCTTATTTTTTTTCATAGTATTCTATGGCGGTCACTATTGAGGCTCATCTCCTATCTTATTAAGTAGAACAAGAAGAGTTCTGGTACAGTACCAGGATTCGTGGAGTTCTAACACAGCACAGTAATCCTGAGGATCCTAATATGGTTACATAATTTGTGAAATTGTCGAAACAGGCAAGATGCGCATTACTATGTTCCTGCAATTAAATATATGGGGCGTTTGACGTCAACTCTCTAGGACCTGCGCGCGGACGCTAAAACCTCGCGTTTTCAACGCTTGCTTTCGACTCTATTACACCAATATCTGAATGAAGTCGGATATGATATCAATGTAGTTTTTGTCAGCTTTCTGATAGTAGATTAAGTTTTCCAAAATTTTCACATTTTCGCAGTAAAAAACATAAAACATGCTATATCTCAAAACCCTGTTTTTTTTATATTCTTTTGAATAGTAGGGGAGACCGGGGCTAGTTGGCTACAGGGGCAAGTTGACGCAATGGCTATATCTTGTAATCTATCATATATTGTAACGAGTGCTCCGCGAGCGCTCGTTATCGCGCGATCGCCACGTGGCAAGCCGGAAGCGCGGGCGCGAGCGCGAGAGAAAAGATAGTGAGGGGAGGATCTCCCGCCTCGCGCGGCACGCGAGCCCCGCGAGGACTGAAGGACACTCACTCTCGTGCCGACCCGCGTGCGAATTAGCACGCGCCGCTAATCCGCCTTATCCGCGACGCGACGTGCAGCCCCGAGATAGTGCGTGTGTGCGTGAGTGTCCACATCCCGAAGACACTCCGAGCGCTACACCTGCCCGGAGAAAACAACGTTTTCCCTGGGCGCGCGGGGCAACTCAATCCTCGCCCCGCGAAAGGTGTAGGCGCGACCGCGCACATCCGAGCCAAGCGCGAGCGCGTGCGCCAGGACCAGCGACCAGCGACAGCGGCGACGAGAGCAGCGAACGAGCCCGCCGACCATCCTGCGGGCGAGAGCGACAGGCGAACGCCGAATTGTAAGTCGCGCCTTTTCTTTTGTATTCCCGCGAGCGAGCGAATACTCGGCCCCGTGGCCGAGCGGCCCTCTGCGCGTGCGCGCGTTTTAAGTCGTTGGCGGGCACCGGCCCACCAACGCAAGTGTATTATTTTACCGCGTTTTGCACTTCAATAAAGAGGTTTTCCTTATTTAATTTCACTTCGAGAGTCACGCGTTTTTATTGATAAACCTCCCGCACCTACGACCGAATCCCCCACTCTCCGCGGCCGAGAAACCCTCAGTTTCTCGGCTTACTGAGTAGCCGCGTTCGCGAGTGCCCGTTAGCTTCAAGAGCTTGACTAAGGGCTCATTGCACGTGGTGATTACCACGGAGCCCCAATAATCGGCGTGAGCCGCACCGAGGGACCGCGAGCGCCGCACGAGATCCCGCAACCCCCCTTTCCCCCCGCTCTTCCCAGCCCCAGGAAAGCATCCACTACGCGAGCAGCGACGGTCCGTACCTCGGTACGGACGGCTGGAGGTCACCACCAAGACCCTTGGCGCGGCGTCTGCTCGTGGGAGCTGGGCGACTAACCCGGCCGCTGGGCGAGGAGCGGGGCATATTCGAATAAGCGCGGGGTGCAGTTTCTGCACCACGATAAGTGCAGAATTCACCCCGTTGCAATATATAGTACCACAACATATATACCACATGATCAACTCTTTGTTTTGTATATATGCTGTGAGTTTCAGTCCGATAGCTGCCTTTGTTGCGACAACAGGTGAGATTTTGAGTTTTCGTATACCCAAAGTAATTTTTTATAATTGAAGGGAATAATATGTTAAACTTTTGTGGACCCTTGGGGCTAGTTGGCTTTTTTTTTCGGGGGCACATTGTCATTTATAATTAAAACTAATTTTTGCAGAATTCTTCAATAAAGATAGTTCGCACGTATATTCGCGTGAATTCAGTTTTCCAAAATTTTCACATTTTCCCAGAAAAAAAACATAAAACATGCCATATCTCAAAACCCTGATTCTTTAGATTTTTTTCAATAGTCTAGATCGAAAGCTGACCTTTTCCACATTAATATAGCATCTAGAAAAATAGGACTATTTCGTTATTTTCGAGGAATTGAGTAGTGAACATGAGAGGTTGCGCCGCACCGTCCTGTGCCATGCTGCTTCCACGCGCTCGGGGTCGAGTCTTCTGTACACGTGAGTGTCGAATTCAAAGTACATTCGATATCCATATCATCTAATATGTTAGCTCGCTGTGATTTTTGTTAGTCATTCCAATATTCTTATACAGAAAAAGTTAGCATCCGTATACTTGGAGTATACGATTGCATGGCTACACGACAATTGCGATTGACTTGAATAAATGCAAAAGAGTGCTTTTGAGTTGCTAATCATGGATTCCTTGTCAGATTAAGGAAATTCAAAATGTCGTAATTATCGATGTGTCCGCCAGAAGGATACCGTAGTTTTTGTGCCCACAATAGAATTTGATGAGTAATGGATATAATAATATTTGTTATTAACATCGAATCATACTTTTAAAGAAATCTTTTCGAATTGTCTATATCTGAGAACATTATTTCTCATGCTTAGAAAACAAACCGTTCTATATATCTATATATATATATATATATATATATATATTTGAGTGAAGCTCCTGCTCTGAAATGTGCCAATCCTTCTCAGGAACTAAATCAGCATATAAGAAATAATTTGGTGAATTTTCCAAAATCATTCACAGTAAATGATCCATCAATACCTGCAGATGCGAAAATTTGTCTGAAATGTGAAATGAAACTATTACCGTCGCGGAAAGGAAAATGCTGCGAATAATTCATCTTCCCTGTACAGTAAGAAATCAATAAGAAAGAAATACAAATCAGTAAGAAAGTAGGTCAAGAATACTGTACCGATGAATATCACAAGGCAGGTGTCACTGTTCTTGACCAATTAAAAGAAGAATCTTGAGAGACCCAGAACTAACAGGAAAGGATTTTACTGCTCAATCTTTCGCCAGAATATTGGACTCGTGATGAACTTCGAAGATAATTTTCTTGCTCGGAATGGGTAACAAGAAAAACTGAAGATCTAGTGGTTCGAAATGGTATTTTAACATCGCCTGCTAATAAGAAAGGCAAAGTATTACCCGATCGAACTGTATCTCCAGTTCAAAGTTTCT
>JAJGQD010000379.1:0-15729 GCA_020882685.1 Aphelinus atriplicis
AGCTAAACAATACCATGCAAAATTACTTGGTCACACACGAGCGTTGGATGAAATGAATGAGTTGATTGAGAATGAAAACATAAAGTATCAAGAACAAATGAAGCAAGGATTATTAGTTGAAGAAAACGAAAACGATGAAGAAGATTTAGGATGCATTCCTGAAGAGGTTGAAAATGCAATGAACGATTTTCAAGGTGTGCTCAATAAAGAGGTAGACTTTGATGGCTTATCAGCAATAGAATCAATGAATGATGATCAAAAAAGAATTTATTCAAAAATTATGGATGCTGTAGAAAGTGATGGAAATATTTGTAGACTATTTATAACTGGAGAAGCTGGTACTGGAAAAAACCACTTGATTCATGTTTTGAAATTTGCTGTGAAGCATTACCATGGTAAAGATGTAGTGATAGTAGCGCCGACAGGTATTGCTGCTTTTAATGTCAATGGTATTATTGTGCATCGTTTGCTTCAGTTAACCGTTGAGCATGGACATACAGCCAAGTACTTCGAATTGTCAGATTCAGCTATCAAATGTGTTCGAAATAATTTGAAAAATATAGCACTTATTATAATTGATGAAGTATCCATGATTTCAAATGTTACTCTTCTTTACATTCATCTGAGACTTGTAGAAATTTTTAATACATCGGATTCCGAAGATGGTTGGTTTGGCAAACGTCATATATTAGTTTTTGGTGATTTACTTCAGTTGCCACCAGTTAATGAAGATCATGTTTTTGTTAGTTTAGCCAAAGAAAAACTGAAAAAATTAGTGGATTCGTTAGGATCGTTCGATTTATGGTCTATGTTTCAATATGATGAGCTACGAATAAACATGCGGCAGCAAAATGATAGTATTTATAAAGATATATTATCAAGAATCCGAGTCGGAATTGTCACTAAAAATGACACTCAAATTATGGAGTCAAGAAAAATTAGTTTTAAAACATTAAGTTGTAAAGACAGGGTCAAAGAATTATGTGAGTACTTGAAAAAATTATCAACAGATACAGTATGTTTATTACCAACATGCGAAATGTGTGATTCTCTGAATGCTGCTATGCTCAGTACTATTGATTCTGAAGAAATAGAATTGATCGCCAATGATAAAATAAATACTCGAATACCATCTTTAAGAATCAAAGCAAGAAAAAAGTTAAAAGATTACGAAGATGATTTTTCCAGAACTGCAGGTCTTTCAAAAATAGTGAAAATAAAAATAGGTGCATGAATAATGATTCGTAGAAATATTGATACTACAATAGGACTTGTTAATGGTACAATTTGTGAAGTCATGTCAGTTACTCAAGAAGCTGATGGGAATATTAAATCGGTCAATATTCAACTTCCTACAGGTGAAAAATATTCAATAGAAAAAGTATCAGTTAATTTTGAAATTTTCACTAGTGTTTATGTTTATAGGGAACAGTTTCCTATAATTTTGAGTTATGCGATTACAGTCCATAAGAGTCAAGGTTTGAGTTTGAAAAGTGCATTGATCGATGCAGGTAATAAAGTGTTTACTGTAGGACAAGTTTATGTTGCATTATCGAGAGTAACTAGCTTAGAAGGATTACATCTCATAAATTATGATCCACAATCGGTAAAAGCAGATACTCGAGCCATAAAAGAATATAATCGTTTAAGAAGTTTATTCAAACCCGAACTATTGCCATATGCGGTAATTCAAAAGAAAGCTTCAAAAATTGGAGATAATCATTGGGTTGTTTCAAAGCACGTTCTTGATATTCAGATACAAAATGATAGTAAGGTTGCAAAAGAACTTACAATTAAGCCTCTAAAAAATGTAGACAAGTGTTACTCATATGCCAATGTTACTCTACAAATTTTGGTTCACTGCCCAACTATCAGAAAACTTATTCTAAATTCTAGTTGCAACGCTTTGAGAACTATCATTCAAAATTACTTGTCGAATGAAATTAATGAATCTTCTTCTCTGCGGGAATTTGCAGGATCCGAATATTCTACCTCTCATCAGAAGAATGTATTTGAGTTACTTGAAGACATTATTTCTAAATGTATAATATTGAAAAGTAGTATAGAACATGAAATATTCGAATCTGAGAGATGTAAGAAATGTGATAGTAGATCTAGTAATTCTATAAACAATACGATTATGACATTGAACATATCCAATGGTCTAAAGACAAACGTAACGTTACAGCAGCTGTTGAATGAAAATTATTTTGATACTCCTTTAGATATTGAAAAGAAATGTAAGCATTGTAACAATGATCAAATTATATTGAGTAGGAAATTCATCAAAGTCAATGATATAATAATTACGCGATTCCAAAACAATAATCACAACAGTTCTGAAACTCAGTTACAAGATCGATTCGTAAAATGTCCAATAAGGGCTCCTACTACAGCAAAAATTAAAGTTCACGATAGATTTTATCGAGTCCAAAGTTGTATTTTTCATCATGAGAGTTTGATTGATAACAATTATTATACATGTATGATTAGGTCAAAAAAGAATGAGTGGATGTACATTCAAGATAAAGAAATAAAAAAAAACAGTTGGCCTCGAAATTCAAAAGATGCCATTATTTTTGTTTTAGAGAAGATTTGAATGCAATAATTAATTAATTAATTTCTACTGATTACTTTTATTGCTTTCTCAAAGAGAAAGCTTTGTAACGGGGTAAAAATCGACCCACCGAATCGGACTTCGGGACCTCGATTTTCGTAATCTACGGGTCGAAAAACATGGAAATCCGAAAATGTCTGTATGTATGTACGTACGTGCACTTTTTTTTGTCGTACGATAACTCTCGAAGGAATTGTCCGATCGTCCTGAAATTTTGCACACAGGTTAGTCGCCGCAAAATCTCGGTCGAGTTCAATTTTCAGCCAATTCCGTTGTTTATTTCTCTAGCAACCGTTGCTAACGTGTTTTTGATAAAAGCTCCGAAAATCATCATCAATGCACGATGGGTCTCCAATTCTTTCGACGACGATCGATGAGAATCGATAAGACATTCATTTTGGAACAACCATTGTTTATTCTCCTAGCAACCGTTGCTATGGAGATACAAAATTCAGCTTCAGACTGACTTTTTTTGTCGTACGTTAATTTTCGAAGGAATGGTCCGATCGTCCTGAAATTTTGCACACAGGTCGGTCTCCGGCAGATGTGAACCGAGTTCGGTGTTCAGCAACATCCGTTGTTTGATTCCATGGCAACCGTTGCTAGCGTGTTTTCGATAAGTTCCCATATAATTCATGATAAATGATCATTTGGGTTTGTATATTTATGGGATTCTATAACAATCAAAGAGACCTTTCCCGTATAAACCATTGTTGATGTCTCTAGCAACCGGTGTTTATATCGCTTGCAACCGTAACTAGGGAATGGGAAAAGTCAGTTGGAGGTTCATTTTTGGAACTGTTGATGACTAAGAAGTAAGAACATCGAAGCTCCGACATTTACCATAGCAACCGTTGTTTACGTCCTTAGCAACCGTTACTATGGAGTGTGAAAAAATCAGTTGGAGGTCCATTTTCGGAACTGTTGATGACTAAGAAGTAATAACGTCGAAGCTCCGACATTTACCATAGCAACCGTTGTTTACGTCCTTAGCAACCGTTACTATGGAGTGGGAAAAGTCAGTTTGAAGTCCATTTTTGAAACTGTTGGTGACTAAGAAGTAAGAACATCGAAGCTCCGACATTTACCATAGCAACCGTTGTTTACGTCCTTAGCAACCGTTACTATGGAGTGGGAAAAGTCAGTTGGAGGTCCATTTTCGGAACTGTTGATGACTAAGAAGTAATAACGTCGAAGCTCCGACATTTACCATAGCAACCGTTGTTTACGTCCTTAGCAACCGTTACTATGGAGTGGGAAAAGTCAGTTAGAGGTCCATTTTCGGAACTGTTGACGACTAAGAAGTAAGAACACCGAAGCTCGGATATTTACCATAGCAACCGTTACTATGGAGTGGAGGAAATAAGTTAAAGGTTCATTTTGCTTTCTCAAAGAGTGGTGATTAATGCAAATTGAGGTTCAATTGCAATACTTTGAGAAAGCATACTGCTGAGGCACTTGGCAGCGGTTTTTTTTCTTGTAACGCTTATGCGTACATATATTTGCATTTTGGAGAAATATTCACTGAATTTGATTACTGACGCTAATGAGTGAATCCTTAGTGTATATACATTTTATTGATTATTATTTTTATAATACATAATACCCCGCAAAAAGAATTGAAATCCTCAAAAAAACCTTTTTTAAAAAAAAGTAAAAATGTTGCGTCAAGCATGTGGCAGAACTAGTTTATCTCTTATATTGCTTAAAAAAAAATGAAATCCATAATAGACACATGAGTCAATTTATTATTTCATCAGTATTCATTCAGATTAATTCTCATATAGTTGGAGTATTACGTATTCTTATTACAGTTTACATACTATAGAAGACGTTGTCAACTTTAACTAACCAATTACAAAAAAACTTACCAGAATGCTCTTAGGTACCTCATCAATTATTTGAAGAACTAATGACGAACCAAATTGACGCCACTTGGTAGGCATTTTTAACGTCTTAAGAATAATAATATTTCATTAAATCACTGGATGTAAAAATTATCATAGAAATATTATAGAAATATTTATAATTTACTGAGACATATGATCAATAGTTTGAATTATTAATATTTGTCTCTTTGAAAGACAATGAAAGTATTGATAATAGAAGAATATATAAAGTCTATCTGAATTATAGGATTAACTGCATTGCAATTACGATACAAAAATATATTTGAAAGGAATCAAACGATTGAGGAGAGGTTGTGAAACCGTTTAACTAGAAATAAATAGGTAATGAAATAAATAGGTAATGAAGAATATTATATGTCAGTTTAATAAGGCATTCAAAGATATTCGATCCTACCAAGTGGCGTCAATTTGGTTCGTCATTAGTTCTTCAAATAATTGATGAGGTACCTAAGAGCATTCTGGTAAGTTTTTTGTAATTGGTTAGTTAAAGTTGACAACGTCTTCTATAGTATGTAAACTGTAATAAGAATACGTAATACTCCAACTATATGAGAATTAATCTGAATGAATACTGATGAAATAATAAATTGACTCATGTGTCTATTATGGATTTCATTTTTTTTTAAGCAATATAAGAGATAAACTAGTTCTTAGTGAACGCCCACGCGTCTATTTTCTTGGACTTTTCACCTCAGATTATGAAAATGCTCGGGCTCCTCTATCGATCTGCCAGACCCGATTCCAAAATACTCTAACAAAACATTGTTTCCAAGAGCAAAATATGGGAATCATAATTTGTGTACGGATTAATTTTAATATAATGTAGATTGCAAAATTATTGATAAGAAAAGGAGAGCAGCCGTTAGAACAGATAGGGCGAAGATTGCATGAAATTAATAATGTCAAAGTTTTCGAAGAAATCCAGATCAAAACTGACTTCTACCTCAAAAAAAAGCATCAAAATGGTCCCACGTTAACTTTCTATCCTCTGCCGTTACAGTTCAAAATTTTCCGAAATAACTCTTTCCGTATCGATTGCTGAGATAAGAAAACCACCTGCGTACTATTGAAAGAAGGTTTTTACGTTAAATGTTACAATTTCATCCAAGATAAACATACATCATTTATTATTGGGAGACCACTAAAAATACTAGATAATTTTTATTCTTCTCGTTTCAAATCCGTCTACCGAACGTTCTATTAAATTCATGTTGTTGATGATAAAATTAGTTCTTCAAACGTTCGAAAAAACGTTCATTAAACTTCATTAAAATTTCCTTTGAAAACGTACCCACGTCTAAAAAACGTGTGACAGACGTTCTGAGTACGCTATTTGAACGTTTTTGAGACGTTTGTAAGACGTTCTACAGAGTTTCATATCGCCTCTCGAGCTCGGGATCTGCGGACATTCGAGACGTTCCATGAACGTTCCATGAACGTTCATAATACTCAAATGTTGAACGTCCCAAGGTTTCTGAGGGTACGTTTCTAGAACGTTCCTTGAACGTTCAGTGCTATCAGGGATGCTGTAATTCTATCAGCACCGAAATACAAAAAATATCCTTGCGTTTATAAAAGCAGTATTTCGGTCTATTACAATATGATTTATTATCCTGCAAAGATTATGTGTCTTTAGCATAAACTCATACAGAAAATCACGTTTCCTTACCTTTAAACGTTAACTCCGTCAACTTCGTTGAAACGGCGAAAAAAACTGCGAGAACAAAACTTAAGCATTTACTTCTATGAGTATATATATGTATATATATATATATATATATATATATATATATATATATATATATATATATATATATATATATATATATATATATATATATATATATCCTGTGAAATTGTCGTTAATTATACTTTAGTTATTATTATTCTATTCTATTCTCTGTTATGTTATAAATGTTTTTTTGAAAATAAATATACTGCCATAATTACCGTTATTGCTCCTCATAATTGCTCCTTGTTTTGGCTCCTCGTTTTTTAAATACCACCTTGATTTAATTTTTTTATGTAAATAATCTTCTCTTGTGGGCATCGAAATGTTGAATCATCAGTAGGAGGTTGGCGAGCAAAGCGTGTAGGGGGCACCTTATCGTAATGCATGGAAAAACCACTGCTAAATTCATTAACAGAATGCTTTCTCAAAGAGGGTCCATTTAAAAAAAAATGTACACAATTTCAGGAAAAATTGATATATTCAAAAATGTTGAGCAATTATTCAACAATTTATGCTCCAATTTATCATGCCCAAATGTTTTAATGAAACTATAGATTAACATTCAAAAAACTCATTCAGAATTATATTTGGCACTCTTTTCTTTCCATAGCAACGGTTGGTATGGACGTACACAACGATTTGTATGAAGAAAATTGCGAAGATTCTGTGTTTTTTGCTAAATAAAACTTGAATTGATCTTTTATTTACCTTAGCAACGTTTGAGGCTATATTATATTCAAAGTTTGAAGAATTTCTGGAGAGATAAAACTCATTTCGACCCAAAGATTTTTTCATATCAATGAAATGAAGTTAAATACGACATCGTTCAAGTGATAATATTCCGATTCAATATCTTTGAGCAAAAAATAAGGAATCTGCATTCAAATACATCTAATTATCAAATGGGAACCAACTATTCAATTAGCAATTCCGACAACGATCGTAACTTTGTTGGAGACTTCTCGTAGTCTTCATTTTCAATTCTGTGTCGATTCCCAAGTAACGAAGATTAGTACCGTCGTTTACTGGCTGCCAGGTTATAGGAACTATTTGCGTCTCTGTAGGGGTAGGGTTTCTATAAAACAAAATGTTATGTTCGTTTTTATTGTCAACGTGCGGACGCAACAGGGTTTTTGAACACATTGCAGTTATTGGGTTATTTTGTTCTATGATGTAATTTTGAAAATCATGTTGGAAGTCGGCTGTCATTGTTTTTTCAATAGTACACCCATGAATAATTAGGTTGAGAAATACGAATGATCACGATCATTCTTAAGGTCACATAAAATATGGATTTACCCAGATTTTCATGAGAAACGGTTAAAGTCTTCATAGTTAACGTTACTTTCCATTGTGAACTGTTGAATAATCGGATGAAACTTATACTATTCCATTGAGTAGACTTCCAAATGAGTTCAAATGAATGTTTTAAACGGAATATAGAATAGTTTATGTAATTTTATCAACATAATATTCGTTCTAGCTTTTATTTGAAAGTATGGCCTCAATAGGTTCAGCTAGTATATTTGAATATCTGAAGAAATAAACTGCAAAGTTCATAAATACATCTCTTCAAGTCAAATAAATTAATCTTACCCAGTAGCTGCGAAGTTCACCCACAACTCAGTTAAACGTTGCATCAACAAGAACTGTGGAGTTCCTCTCTGCAAAGGCTTCGCAATCGAATCGCGTTCATTATCATGTAGTCTAAAAAGAAGTGCTAATTCGTCTGAATGACACGCGCCTGGAAGATGATTGATTTTATTATAAATTTTAAAAGTGAGAAATCTCCCCAACGCCATCCAGAATATAATTATCTGTTGGTCGAAAACTAAGCGACTATCTCACCCACCAGGAGCATTGACATGCAACATTACTTGTTTAGGCGAAGGTTCACTGAGATTGTAATAACTGTACTTATAAAGATACGTTGGGAAAGAGCTTATTTGGACTTGTATTTTGACGTATCTTTGAATACCTTCTGTGTAACTAACGTCTCCCAAAAGATCGAATAATTTTACCAAGTCCTTTTCAGTTATCTTAGCGCCTTTAAAGTAAAGATTTTTCAGTTGTTCGGGAGATAGTTCATACTGATTAAGCAAATCCTTAAAGTCTGGCTGTAGAGTGCTTGCGAAATCATTGTTATATCTATCCAATCCAGTTTCTTTCATTCCTGAATTATATTTCAGATGATGAATAGAATGTATAACAGTATTTACGCAAATCTTAAATATTGTAACGAACTTTCTACTTCAATGACTCCTTCAAGACTATTATATCCTATGAGAAAAGGTACTTGAACGCCTCGCGCGGCAGCCACTGATAAGTCTTCTGGGAAAAATGGCTCTTTTGATTTTTGATCTCTTGTCGGTCCGAAAATGATCCCATCAATCCTGCTTATCTACGAAAGGATAATCTAAATTAATCTGCGTGATAATACGATCAAGAAAAATACATGACAAATATCATAAAGAACTATTATTGACAGTGAAGGAAGCATCTAACGGACACCTTAATGATAATTCTTATTAATATACCTGGATGTGCTTCAAAACAGAGACTCAATTGTGAGAATAATGAACTTTTTTGATAAATTGTTTGAAAAATAATCTTACTTTCGAAAATATCTAATGATTAATTGAAACTTCGTAATGTTGAATTACGTTTCGTCATCAGTTCATTGCGTTGTATCAATTCAAACTCAACAAATAGTTGATTCCAGCTTCCCTTACCTCCGGTGGTATAATTTTAAACGCTGCTTCTTGCAACTTCTTAGTGTCAACCGATCTGAGAAAATCAACACATTCTTTTGGATCGCGAGTTTTTTTTCCCAACATTTCAGCTACTTGATAAGTATAGTTTTGTGATTGTGGCTTGTAAGCCCATGGATTGATAACCACCCCACTTTGACAAATCACTCGATGAACCAAGCCTGAAAAATTGATTATAAATTCGAAGGATTGAATAAAACTCAGTGGTCTGGTCACGATTATGATTCTTGTTAAACTGCAAATACACATGATAATACTAATGACATGGTTCACCTTTGGTCAATGGGGATAAAGCAAGGAAATGCACAGCAGCTGATCCTGAGCTTTCACCAAGAAGCGTCACGCGTTGGGGATCGCCACCGAAGTTGACTATATTATCGCGAACCCATTTCAATACCATCACCATGTCCTTCATTCCTGCATTTCCAGGTGCCACTTCGTCGTTCAAATCTATAAAACCTATGAAGAAAGAGAAGACATGATATTCAAAAAATCAGATGTACTCAATTTAGAAATTATATTAAAATCAAATGTACCAAGTATGGACAATCTGTAGTGAGGACTAATGAGTATGACATCATGGCGCAGAAAATAGTCGGGACCGTAATTATGGTAACGTGCAGCTCCGAATGCGTACTTTCCTCCATGAATATAAACGATGACTGGAAGTGGCGATCTTGATTTGACATTCTTCGAATATAAATTGAGGAAGAGACAATCTTCTTCACCGTCGAATTCTTTATTGTCGTCACGTACCTGAGCGCAGGCTGGTGGATCAATTGTGGCATTTCTCACACCGTTCCATGACTTTGGTGGTTGGGGATCCTGTAACAATAATTATGATTTGTAAAAAATCACGAGAAAACCGAGAATCGCAGACAAACGCTACAATCTTTCACTCCAGTTCCCTATTGGAAGATTTATCACCAACACAAGTTGACTCAAATATTTCTGCAAAGTTCACGTATATATCTCACACACGAGGAGATAACAAAACTTTCGGACCACTTATTTTGAAAAACTTCCGTTAGATAGTTTTCAGGTATCGAAACACAATTTTATATGAATGTTCTATTCATCGATACTGTATATGTATGAACTCAGAAACAATTGACAAAATATTCTAGGAAAATCTGAATATCAGTCAGAATTTCTGTATGCATGACCCACTTGGCTGCTTAAGATTCTTACCAACGGGGTTTACGATTTCTGATGACCCAAGGATTGTCAGAAGAGGCATTTTACGTTTGTTTTGATTGAAAACAGTTAAAAATCATTACGAACGACGAACATTTTTCATGTAAATGAAAGACACCGTGATATTTTTCAATTCTTCATCGACAGTTTGATTATCCTATTCATATTCTCTGGAATCAATATATTTGAAGAATCAAAAGTTTTACATACCATTCATCCTAAATAATACTCTACCATGTGCAAAACACGCACATATACATGAAAACTTACAAGAAATTCTTAAAATTGGAAATTATTTACAAGCGATATTTCTTATACAAATTGATATAGTCTGGATTTTATGGCAAGGCTGGCACTTGTACCTCAAGAGTTGATGCTCGATAATTTGTGATTTCCTTTGTATGCAAGCTGCTACAGCGCCTTTCAGATATATTTATTTCTCTTAAAACGTACGGAACATATTTTTATCTTAATAAAAGCTAGGAATTTGTTAGCAATTGTTTTAGCCTTTGCATGGCTTGAAGAAATAGCTCATCCTACTTTAAAAAGTCAGTTGATAAGTCAGGTGATTTGTCAGGCGATTTATCTGGCTATTCATCAGTCAATTTATCATGCCAAAAAATCAGGGGACCAAATTTCAATGAACTTGAGGGCACAGATTTTCAAGTTTTGATGGTGAAAAAAATTTCCCGGACAATGAACTTTTATTTTAACTTAGTTGGAATCCATTGTTTGATTAATTTGAATAAAAAACAATCAACTAATGCTGGAATCAACTGTTTGAAAAAGATTTACATATATGCGATTCAATAGAGCCCGGTATTGAGATGAATTCTATATTAGAAGCAGTAAATTTTCAAAATTCCTTCAGAGCATACCGGTATGATGGTGATGATTAGGCATTATCATTTCACAAATATTAAATCACATTTTTGACATTTTTACATTCACATGTATTGTTTATTTATTATTCATTTATTTTACATTATTTACATTTTCAGTTAGTTATCAACCTGATAAAATCACTTGACGAATCACCTGGCTTTGAAGTAGGGCAAGCATCATAACTAATAATAAAGTATTTCACTAAGTTTATCAATATTCCAAAGACAAAATAAATTTTACAACCTATTCAGGTTCTCTCTCGGAAAAACTTTCATTTTTCAGTCTAACCTCATTTGTGTCATCGTATATTTTGGATAAGAGCTTAATTTATCTAACCCGGAAAAAATTGCTGCCCTAATGAAGAAATAAAATCAAGAGGATGTATTAGTTTATATGTAGACATATCGATGGCTCTTACGAAGAAAAACACATATCGCAATCTGTCCGCGAAGAAAGACATGTCGGAATTATTCTCCCGCGAATAAAAACGAAGAAAGAGTTTAAACCGCAATCGAACTGTATAAAAACCTTGTTTTTTTGTCAATTATAACCTACTCATTCTAAACTTCCATTACATATATTTTTTTACGTCGAAAAATTGTGGAATGTGCGCCATGTATCCTTTTTGCGGGCAGACCCCACACGTGTCTTTCTTCGTGGCCAGAATGCGATATGTGTCTTTCTTAGCGGACAGATTACGATATTTGTCTTTATTCGCGGGAGGAATTGCATTTGTCTTTCTTTGTAAGACCCATCGATATAATCATGTCATATTGCGTGAATATTTGCAGTTGTGCACTCACAAAAAAGAAATCTTGTTTCAAGAAGAAACATCAGTTTGACGCTACAGCAAGAAGATTTCCTCTAGGATTAAGACTTTATTGTTGATTCTAGATAAGTTGTTTAGCACGACAATAAATCGACGTGTCTTACGAAGAAAGACACATCTCAAACTATCCGCGAAGAAAGACACATCTCAATTTGTCCGCGAAGAAAGACACAACTCGCAATCTAGCCGCGAAGAAAGACACAACTCGCAATCTAGCCACGAAGAAAGACACAACTCGCGTCTGCCCGCAAAAAGGATACATGGCGCATATCCCACAATTTTCCGACGTAAAAAATATATGGAATGAAAGCAGAATGAGTAGGTTATCATTGACAAAAAAAAAACAAGCCTTTTCTACAGTTTAAACTCTTTTTTCGTTAATATTCGCGGGAGAATAATTCCGACATTTGTCTTTCTTCGCGGCTAGATTGCGAGTTGTGTCTTTCTTCGCGGACAGATTCGGATATGAGTAATTCTCCCAAACTTTTAACTTTGACGATACCGCTGAAAATTAAGTCTTTGTATGATTCAAAATATCATTGTTCTTAAGGAAACTTTCTGCAAATTAAATGTAGAAGATGATCTATCAATTTTTTTTTCAATTTTCCATTACCCAATGAGAGTATTCTGTAAAGAGAAGGTGAAAATTACGCGATGTCCAGGTGAAACCGGTAGCACTTTTTATTTTCCAAATGTTCTTATTCAAATACCTGAACTTCAAATAGTTTGAAACTTGAAACAAGTCAACTTTAATTGTTGTAGTTCCAGAAAATTTGTAGAGCTTATATGTGCTCTCACTCAATTCGAAAATACGATACAATAAATGAGTGAAACCGCTTTTTTCCTTTTTTCAAAATTTTTCTTCTATTCAGCTCTATGAAAAATACCTACCAATATTTTCATGTCTATTTGACGAGAATATTTTCTTCTCCCCATCACTTTCAAATCTAGACCAGACTCGAAAGTGTGCCTAGTCTAGGAAAAATTTCACGTAATCACAAACATGGGCGGGAAAAACGTGATTCGTATGAAAACATGAGTGAATTTTCCCGTACGATGATTCAAGTCATTGCACACGTCAGTAACCGATTGTGATCTTGTTTTTCACTCATTTGAGTACTTTCTGTAATGTACGGACCAATACTACAGGCAAGGTACGTTAGTTACGATCCTAAATAGAATTGTCAAATTGCCGACCGTACATAACGTGTCATGTAACCCATGTTGTTTACTTTTTACGTCGAAAGCGTGATCATAACAGGGAGAATCGAACAGGTCAAGTGCAATACTAGGTATAATGTTAGCATGTATACAGATATTGTCTACTATTAATTGTATAGGAATGTCAGTCGCTTGTTAATCTCTGTGCGGGTAAGACCTCATCTTATTCGTCTTTGGTATTTTTCAATATACAGTTCTGTGAGTACACAATGAATCCATTGAATCGAGAACGTTTGTTAGCTATAAAACGAGCAAAAATGCGAGAGAAAAGGAAAATTTCTCGCGGAACAAAATTGAAAGAAGAACTACGACTTGCGCAATTAAATGAAAAGAAAGTTGATAATAGAGAACGCATCTTTAAAAAGAGTGAAAAAACGTAAGTACCTTTTGAAATTATTTGTTTCTTGACGAATACATATTAGTTTATATAAGAGAACTTTGATACCCTTTATTATACTCAGTGACATAATTATGACAATAAAACTATCACATAAAATCATTTCAGATTAGTTCGTCGAGTCTCAAGATATGGTGGTCAGTATATTGAGAAAAAAAAGGTTTTGAGGAAAAAACAGAAAGTTAATGAGACATTTGAAAATGAAGTTCAACTCGATGAATTTCCCAGTAATGTACAGCTTTCTGATGTATCTACTCTGACCAAACAGCACCATGACTACGCGAGCGACACAACTTTTAAAGAAACTATAGCACGTTTTTCTCTATAGCACGTTGAAAATACTGGAAACGAAACTTACATCAATTTTTTTCCCCCTTAGCAACGGTTGCTAGGGCGGTGAACAACGGTTGCTGAGGAGCTAATTGGGAAGATTTTGTGTCCTTTGCCGTCGAAAATGATGGAAATAGATCTTAAATTAATAATTTCCAACCTTCGTAACTATTGCTAGGGAGGTAAACAACCGTTGCTATGGAGCAAATACAACAATTCAGTGTCCTTGGCCATCGAGTGTGACTTAAAACTGATTTTCCGGCTTGCCCCAATGAGCACTCAAGGATTTGTGAGAAAACACGTTAGGAACGGTTGCTAGGGAAATAACCAACGGATTTTGCTGAAAATTTAACTCGGACTAGATCTTGTCACAACTAACCGGTGTGACGATTTCAAGACGATCGGATCATTCCTTCGGGAGTTATCGTGGACGAAAGAAACGAAAAAATAGACACCTAAACAACGGTTGCTAAGGAAATAAACAACGGATTTCGCTGAAAATTGAACTCGCCCGAGATTTTGCCGCGATTAACCTGTGTGCAAAATTTCAAGACGATCGGACCATTCCTTCGAGAGTTATCATAGACGAAAAAAAACGGGACGCACACACACACACACACACACACACACACACACACACACACACACACACATACATACAGACACTTTTGGATTTCCATGTTTTTCGACCTGTAGATCACGAAAATCGAGGTCCCGAGGTCTGATTCGGTGGGTCGATTTTTGCCCCATTACAAAGCTTTCTCTTTGAGAAAGCAAAAACGTTGAAATTTTCAAAAGTGTATAAAGAATATGCTATTTTATGAAGTTGGAAGATAAAATTAAAAAATATAAAAGATTGATTATCATCATTATTATAGTTACTTTCTTGTTATTGTTATTATTATTGCGAAATCCATTGATTAAATTGATTATTTTGATGTATGTACTATTTCTTTTATGAATGAGGGAAAAATAATAAATTGTTATGCACAGTGATTTTATGAGCGTGAAATTTTTCTATCATCATATATTTGGTACCCATAAAAATATTTTGTGAAAAAGAAAATTAACCACGAAACAGTCTTGAGGATGGATCTCAAGGTCAAATTTAAGATCATCCCCAAATTTTAATGTAGAAAACATTTTCAGAATTGCCTTCTTTCTCAATATATGAGCTGTTGCAAGCACTAAAATATACCTATTGCTCTTACAGATACCTATGCTTGAACGCGAGTAACGCGATTTTTTTTTCACTCTTTAACTGGAGTAGATACGAAAAAAATTATGAAGGATTGTGTGCTTTGAAATTAAAAATAAAAATTTTTCTTGGCCAAAAATGAATAGTTTGGGAGAATCGCTCATATGTGTCTTTCTTCGCGGACAGATTCAGTTATGTGTCTTTCTTCGTAAGACACGTCGAAATCTTCTTTCTATAGCCTCAAACTAATTTTTCTTCTTGAACCAACATTCTATTTGAGAGTGTTGGATGTGAGTGTTAGATGTGAGTGTGATATATTTAGCAGTTTGTTGATTCTCCAGAACATATAATTGGATTGCTCAATTATTCAATAACTCACTTTGAATCTAAGATCACCAACTGGTGAAGCAGCATAGGGGATGGCCATGAAAGAGTGGTAGTAACCCCCATCAAAATCCTTCTCGACCGAGCCTTGAACCAGACCATTTTGGGTCCTCACGACTGGTCCAGGAGACCCGTTACTGCTTACCAATACAGCGAACAACACACTCATGTACAGATTCTGTCGCTCCATTTTGAGGACGTGCAATAACAATCACGATGATAACTGAAGAGTGCAAGAGATTCTCGAACCCATTTATA
>JAJGQD010000380.1:0-15495 GCA_020882685.1 Aphelinus atriplicis
TGATCACATTCGAGATACCGAAGAAATTTAGAAAACACATTCCAGGGCTTCTTGACGAAGAAGCTCGGATTCGCACCTCAACTCATACTAATTTCGATTCCAACTTGCACGAAGATAATTGCGCAAGCACATACCGACCCTTCGAGTTTCCCTCGGGAAGTCAGAACATTCGCAACATCGTACGCAACGATAACATAGATCGCACGGAGATAAATTACAAAGACGAAACGATTTATCCTCCTGACGCTCAAGAAGAACATTCCGAAATTTCGAAATTCGTGGGATTTTTCCAATCCAAACTTTACGAGCCTATTTCACATGGCATAGCTGAACTTGGACAATTTCATGACGGTTCGTCAATCCAGACCCCATTTGCAGAGACTTCTGTAAACTCTTTTTGTAAGGGTTGGACCCAAGGACCGGCTGATCACCGGATACATATAGGACACACGGGGCACCGTCACTGTCGTTACGGATCAAGGGTCGCGAAATAACAATTTTCGTACCGAGTAAAAGGGAACGAGGAGGTTGGATAACCACTCGTCGCATGAAGGGGCAACAATCGAGACACGGGCAGGATGCACCGCGGATTGACTCGGTTTGTTGCAACAGTTAGAATCGAACCGGCGAGACAAACAATTGTAGGACGCGCGGTATAATGATTCAAAAATTTTATCAATGTTCGAAACAAGTAAAACGTGAACTAATGGACTCAAGGAGTCAAAGGGGAACGTGAGGGTGGGGGTAAGCGAGTCATGAGACCCGCCTTCGACAAACGACAGTAGAGTCACGAACGGACGAGAGCGATCCGACAAAGAATTTGCGCGAGTTATACACAGAAACAGAAAATGAGCCTAGTTGCACGACAGGAAAATCGCAAATGGGTATCGACCAGGCCAAGCGCCGAAAACCGTTCGAGTTTCAATCGTGTCATTCCGGAAAAATTTCAAAGCACGGATGAAATTCGAAATCTATCTAGGGGACAAACAAACGTGACGGACGTACACTTATAAACTAATAAAATATCGCGCATACGCGATTTAGAGTGGATTTCACGAAACCTCGGGAGCTTTCTAAGGGAAATGCGGAAAACGCGCATATGAATCGAGCTCCGGGATCTCGTGGAAACCGCAACAATAATATAAGGGGGCGTTAGCGAGTAACGATAAGCGCGTGGACTTGGTCCAAGCCAAAGTAAGAACGCGAATCTCTCTATATTAAAAGCTGAACCGCCGCCGCCGCCGCCGCCGCCGCCGTCGTCATTTTGCTCCTTCTGGTTGCTCCCCCTGGTTGCTCCCTCCGGTTGCTCCCCCTGGTTGCTCCCCCTGGTTGCTCCCCCTGGTTGCTCCCCCTGGTTGCTCCCCCTGGTTGCTCCCCCTGGTTGCTCCCCCTGGTTGCTCCCCCTGGTTGCTCCCTCCGGTTGCTCCCCTGGTTGCTCCCTCCGGTTGCTCCCCCTGGTTGCTCGTCCTGGTTGCTCAGGTGATACACGTGTTTTCAGATTAAAACTATTTTATCGTTAACTCCTCTCTGCGTTTACGGGCTTGAGACCGTCATTGAAACCAAGGCCGCATTAGAGTGTTTTTTTTAAAGTGGTGTCCCCATATTGTTTATGTTTTTTAAATATTTAAGTGTCAATGTATATATTTATTTATTTAATTAACACATACAATATAGGCCTAATCCACTCTCATCTCTAAAGAACATGAAATTATTAATTATATTTTTCAAACATTTTTGATGAATATAATTAATAAATGACTGTGTTTAGAGATGTTTACTGTGAAAGAAAAATTTATATTATCCGTTTTTTTTAACATTTAGTATATAATTTTTTTTGGGTGATAAAACTTACTTGTATAATTTTGGAGTCAGAACATGTTGTTCTAAATAATATAATACTGGTCCATTTTTACGTGTCCGATTCTCTATCACGATCATGCTGTATATAATTATTTATTGAAATAAATTAATTAATATTTATAATATAATATTATAAATACCACGAATATTTTTGATCCTTCTAATAATTTATGTAGATCCATATGATCGTTCTTTAGGATTTTGATATTTTCTTTTTCTTTTACTATTAACATATATGTTCTTCCTGTGAAATTTTATTGTAAAACATATTCATTTTCATTATGATACAAAAAATATTCATAAGTACTTAATGCATTAATATGAATTACCAGATTCTTGTAAGTCTCTTACTATTTCTAATTTTATTCCCCTGTCATAATTTTCTTCCATTTTGAATTTTGTTGTTACGTCTAATTTGTAAACCCCATCTGTTATGGTTCCAAAATGATCGTTATCGTCGTCATTGCGTTTTACAAATTGGTTTCGTATATATCCAAAGATTCCTGTATTAGTATGTCAGATAAATATATGATATTATATATATTAATTTATTATATATATATATATATATATATATATATATGTGTGTGTGTGTAGGTATACTTATGTATCCATTATGAATCGGTATTTCATCAAAATTTATATCCAGAATTTTTGTTGCATTAACAAAATCTCCTAAATCATGAATAATGGAATATTTTTGTAAGTTTATGTCATATTTCAAATTTCCTTTGGAATAGTTCCCTTTTCTTTGGGATATTGTGACAGTTTCTAATAACAGTTTCTGTAAAAATATAATATATATTAATAATAAAATTAGATTATAATTAGTCGATGAATATTTTCAAATGTACTTGATTCAATTTTATCTGTGTTTTAAATTTTGAAATTTTATCATCATAAATGTTACATTGAATCTTGATCCCGTCGTTATTATTCAATATAAACTTAAAAATTTTGAAAGAGGTATTGGTAGTGTTGTTTGTAAACGTTTTTTCATCAATTATTTCGTCCACAAATCCGACCACACATCTATAAGGATGAAAAATCTTAAAATTTTGAATTGATATACAAATCCAAAACTATTCAAAGCATACGCAGATTTATCTCCGATTTCAATGGATTTCAAATATGATGTTGTAGAAAAAGGTAAACTTTTCATTTTCTTATTTGATTTTTCAATATTTTCTATATTTCCGCGTTTCGACATTCTTCTGTAAGAAATAAGATATAATATTAGGTTTTATTAATGTATAGTTGATAAATTAGAAAAGATGTATATAATACTATTTAATTTAATATGGTGGAGCAGATATTCTTTTCTACTGAAACATTGTCCACATATTATGCAACTTATTGCAATATCCAAATGTTTTTTTTAAATGGCGTAACAAGTTGAATTTTTTCATAAAAATTTTGTTACATATTCTGCATTTGAATATATGCGTCTTGAAATGTTTAGAAAGATGCGTTTCATCGGAAAATTGTTTTTTACAAACAATACACGTAATTTTCATTTCTGGAAAAATTTTAAACTTTGTCATGAACGTGATAGAGTTAATAATACAGCTATTGATTCGTCAATTCCCTCCAAAGTAGATGTATCTAAACCATATATTTTATTTGCTAAAGATAAAATATAAATTTTATCACTCAGTATATCACATAAGTTTGCAAAATGTGGTTCTAATTTATTTATATAACGATATTCAGCAAATTCATAGATGTCATTCAGAATATAATCTGGAATATCAGTTAATTGATTATATATACGATAAAATTTTGAATTTTCATCATCAACAATATCGTCCCATAAGTTGAATCTATTAATTTTTTTCTGCCAAAATGAGTTATAGTTCTCATGATCTTTTTCTTGTTGTTCGAGAAATTCAATATATTCAAGATCAATAATAGTAAATTCACGAGTAATTGAATTATACTCTCCATATATCTGATGATTTCGGTTAAAATTGTCATCTATTAAGTAGTGCCTTTGATTGTTGGTATCCCATTGTACTTCCATAATATTTTGATTTCTGTCATGGAATATATGTAATTACAAATAATTTATGTTTTTACGATGGCTAATTGTAACTAATGTAATATTTAGTACATTCACAGTAGTAGAAAGAAGTATAGAATTGAAGAAAATATACTATAAGGAATATAAATTTTGAGGTATTACATTAAATATAAGAATATTATTCAAAAATTTCTTTCCATACGATATTTTCTATATTATCCGGATTTATATTTTCGTTTTGAATATATATTTTATCTTTATTCTTACATCGTGATAATGCAACATATAATTGACCATGAGAGAAAAGAGGTTTCTTTAAATAAATCCCTACTGATTCAAAACTTTGACCTTGTGATTTATTAATAGTCATAGCAAATGCTAAGACAATTGGAAATTGTCGACGAAATAGAATAAATGGAAGAGATGTATATTCACCAGTATCTAAATTGATTCTAGGGATAAAAACGATATCATTTTTTCTGTCACCCGTGATTATTTCTGCTTTTAAATTATATTGGTATAATTCTAAAATTCTCAATCTTGTGCCATTACATAAACCATCTCTGGTACACAAATTTCTAATCAACATAACTAGACATCCTTCTTTCAAAGATAATTTATGAATTGATAAACCAGGAATTAGGATTTTATTCAAATACTCTATTGGATAATCCATTATAGCATTATCCTGTGTTTTATCACTACCTTTATGTTTAGCGTAATCGATACTATAATAAATTTTTTCTGCACTATGTAGTTTTGTCAGTATTTTTTTATTAATTATCTGAACATCATCGTTATGACTTGTTAAAATCACTTTCTATACAAGATAATCGTAATTTTCTATCGAACAACCATACATTGTTTCCATTTATATTGTTTGTATCGCATTCATTAGGAATTTTGAAATTGTTTATTTTACCATTACCAATTTTCATGAGAAATGATGAAAATTCATTGTCTTGAAATCTTATGTTATAGTAAGCATATGAAATTGTAAACTTATCCTATAAAGGAGAAAATTGAATAGTTCCATTTAGTATTGTAAATTTTATACCAAATTTGACGACTGGTATGATTTGACGAAAATCTCCCCCTAAAAGCATTATTTTATTACCAAAATCTTCGTTATTATTACAAATATCTTTTAACGTGAGATCTATAATTTCTAAAGCTTTTTTCGGGATCATGGATGCTTCATCCCAAATTATAATATCACAATTTTTTATTTTAATTTTATCAGATATATTTTTGAAAAATAAAGTTTGGCATGAATCAAAATTTAAAGGTAATTTAAAAGTCTTATGACTCGTCATACCTTTAGGTAATAGAATTGAAGCAATACCAGTCCACGCCATCGACAAAATGTGTTTTCCTATACTTAAAAAATAATAAATAATACACGTAAAAAGAAAAGTTTTTCCTGTACCGGCTGATGCATCTATAAAAATTAATTTATTATTTTCAGATATAACCTCATGGAATATAGCTTTTTGATCTTCATTTAATTTATCATAATAATCAACGAAAAATGTTTTATAATTCGATATGTCTATATTTTCGTTACATTTGTGAGATATTACAGGTTCGGGTAAGCCAAAATCTGAACATTTATAGTTTTCTGAATTTAAAATTTCATTTATTTCATATAGAGATTTATTATGTGAATCTTCTGAAAAATCTTCACAGAATGAAATGTTATATTTTTCCCACAGTTGTAAAGAAAAAATTGGTTTATCTAATAACAAATAATATGCAAAAAATTTTCTTAATTGTTTTGGAATCATTATCTGGCACGCTTCATCGAACATTTTATATATCACACTCTCGCATTCTACAAGTCCCATGGCTATCGCTGCTTCCGAAAAATTTTTATACAAAATATTATTATATGTTTTTAAATAATCAAAAGATGTTGCCCCTTTAACTCTGAGTAGAATTAGTTTTAAATTAAACAATTCTTGTTCATTTGGGGAGATGGAAACAAGTCGACCAATTGTTGGTGAATGTTTTTTACGTCGTGACCAACCAGTTTTTTTATTAAAAGTATAAAATTCTGGAATATCAGAATATAAAAATTTTCTTGCGTCATAATCTTTTATATTTAATTTGAACCACGCGGTTAGAGTAGTTTCTGGATTCAATTCTGTAACATTAATTTCTTCATTATCTTTAAAAATTATTTGTTGTTGATTTTCTAAATGTATACTTAAAGCAGTTACAGAATGTGACCTTCCACATATTGGTAATTTTAAAATACGCCAAGATGCTTCCATTGGGCTTATGTAACGGAAATCTATATATCTAGATATTTCATCGTTAATGTTTTTATCTAAATTTTTTTTATCAATTTTCATATATGCTCTATCATGACCTTTATTTAAATAAATATATAAATATTTTATACTCATTATAGAGGCACAATATTCAACATTTATATGACAATTAAATCTTTTCAAAAGATAAGAATTATAGGGAACAACCATTGTATTATCGACATTAATGTCCAAACCGTCGATTTGTTTATTATACACGTAATTTTTATGACTGTTATCTATCCGACGATATTTAGGGAAACCTGTTTTATCGAATGTAGTTTCGTTATTAAATTGTTTAGGGAATTTTTTAGTACATAATTTTGTATCTATGTTATAACATGGTGTATTTTCAGAATGTGGACCATGTAACATATGTTTTATAACTAATTCGCGAAGTTCTTGATCATATTCAGGATTTCAGCGCTTATAAATTTATCTATTTTTTCACAAGTATTTATTTATCTTTTGGATCCAAAACGAATAACATATGTGCATGAGGAAGACCTCTTTTTTGGAACTCTATAACATAAACATACGAAATAATATTTCCAAATATATTATTATCAATAATTTCTGACATTAAAGCTTTGAATTTTGCATAAAATAATCTTACAACAATAGGTGCAATATCATTACAAGAAGTAGGTTTAGGAAAAGATTTTAAAATTTCTATCAATTCAGGCCATTTAGGATTTGTGGTCATAGTTATAAATAAATCAGGTGTCACCCCTAATTTTCTTAATATAGCCATTGAATCATGAAAATTTTTATGCATGTATCTGGGACTTCCAGTATACGTTGGAGGTAAAATAAATAAATTTCCAAATTTTAATTTATTTTTCAAAATTTTTGGCACGGTTTAAATTACTATTTGCAACATGATCTAAAATACCTTTATAACACGCGATTCTCATTTATTTTGATTTTTTCTGAGAAATTCTAATCTACAATATTCTATAATTATATAAGCTTGAATAATATATTGTTGAGTTAATCTACCGCAATATAAAATTGGATTGAATTCTGTGTTTGGTCTATATGATAATCTGTATGAATAATATTCAAGTGGAGTTAAATTTTTTTTACTTTTATAATTTTTTGTAAAGTTTGGACTCCAACCAAAATCACCTAACGGGAACATTAAAGGAAATATCATTGGATCTAGATGAAACGATAATTTGTTCATAATACATTTATCTTTTGGATTTTGTGGTAAATGTTTAGGGTAAACACATAAGTCGATATTATTTGGAATTTCTCCTTGTTTAGAAATTATTAAAGCTGCACACTCAGCAGTTAGCGGTTTACAGTATTTTTTCTCATTCATATGTATAGTTTTTGAAAAATATAAACAATAATCATCTATATCATTATTTTCTGTTAATTCGAATAAATTTTTAAATTTTTTTGTATATGGGTTGTTTTTCATTATCTCAGTGATTAGTTTTATATGTTCTTTCACTAATTTATTATTTTTTTCTAGACGTATGTTTGTAGCATCTATGTCATCGTATATGTAAATTTGTCCACAATATGGATTATTAATATTTCGAATAGAAGTAGGTACAATATGGTACACTTGCCCTTGAATTTTTAAATTATAAATACCAGATCTAGAATTATTTACCGGATTAGATTTAAATGTCGCAAATGAAAAACTATTATTATAATAACGAATTAATTCTCTAAATTTTTTATCTTCTAAAAGCAAATGTTTTAAATCATTGTTGTATATACTATTGGGAGGTATTTTGATAGTCCCTTTATTACAACAACTATTTTTAATACCTTTCAATTCTACAGGCCAAAAGCAAGCGCAACAATTTTTGCAATACTCATTCATTGATCCAAAATTTAAGTAATTATCAGATATTTGAAATTTTTTCCTTTGACTTTTATGTCTAAAGATTAATCTATCTGGATTCATAAATTTGGCTGTATCGCTTAACCTTTTTTTCTTTAATCTATTCTCTGTCATATTTTTAATTAAATCTGTACAACGTTTCGTTTTAATTCTGTTTTCTGACATGTTTATTACTAAATCATTTTCGTGTTTTTTTTGAAGTCTGTCTTCTGTCATATTTACAACTAAATCTTTGTCATGTTTTTTTATAAGTCGTTGTTCTGTCATATTTACAACTAAATCTTTGTCGTGTTTTTTTTTAATTCTGTTTTTTTGTCATATTTAATACTAAATCATTTTCGTGCTTTTTTTGAAGTCTGTCTTCTGTCATATTTATAACTAGATCTTTTAATTTTTTTTTATTTTTTCTTTCTTCATTCATATTATCAACTTGGTCTAATTTTCTTTTTTTATTCAAATAATTATCATCTGATTTTAGTTTTAAATAATTGTTTCTTTTCAAAAATTTAATCCGATTCTCTTTATAATTATTATTATTGAAATTCAATATATCATAATGACCGTTATCAAAATCTCCAGAAAATAATAAATTTAATTCGTTATTATCAATAACTCGATTGTTATCGTTATAATAAATTGTATTATTGTGAGTATTATTTGTAACTGATACTCGAACATTATATAATTTAACAAAGGCTAATATTTCAATTTCTCCACCGTATTCGTTACAATTAGCCATTCTTTTCAAATATATAACTTTATCATATAATATATAAGGTTCGAAACTTTCCCAATATTCATATATATATTCTACAATCTTCTGTCTTATTTCTCTATGCTGTTCTTGTGAATTGAATACAAACATAGAAAAACATCTAAATAAACAATTTCCATCTCCTGTAATATTTATAATTGTTGATTCAATCATCTTCAAATCCATGAATAAGACAACTTAAATTTATAAATAATATCTATCTAATCTTCAAATCAAATCTGAAACGAAGTGAAAATAACAATCGCATAATTAATTGTGTTAAGTAATTAATGTGTTCTCAGATAAAAATTATATTTTAAGAAAATTAATCGGGTCTTTTATAAGAAGTTATATTATGTTAAAATTATAAGGAGCGTATTCTGGAATATTATAATCGATAATGTGTACTATCAAGTTATCGTTTGAGTTTAAGGTCGGCTTTTCCAAGTAAGAGTATTAGGAATTCACACTTGAAACACCATGCTGAATGATTTTGATATTCAAATATCATTCGGGTCTAGGGTCGGATTCTTGGGATAAAAATACCATAATTTCAATTGTCTAAGCTTAAATATCAGGAGTTTACTCTTGGAACAATATCATCCATATTCTGAACTACCTAGATATCGTTTGAGTAGAAGGTCGGCTTTTCAAAGTACAAGTATTAGAAACTAATTTTTGAAAAACCCATGATATAACGCATACAGATCGCATCGTACGCTACTCAGTTAAAAGTAAATTTCCTTGACACTGATAAAGTTTTATTTGGCTACTGTTGCCGAGAGGAGGGTGGACGTTCGTTGCGGGCGTAGATACATGTATACACACGGAACAAATGAAAAGACAAACGCGAAGCTTTTGGCTCCAGGTTAGATATACCAGGTCAAAGGATATTCACAATAGGAACAATGTTGCCCAAACCATTTGTTTGAGGAATATATAGGGGGAACAATGTTGCCCAAACCATTTGTTTGAGGAATATATAGGAGGAACAATGTTGCCCAAACCATTTGTTTGAGGAATATATAGAGGCATGAGGAGAGAAGCGAGGATATCAAGATTATAGGTATATATTTATACGTTCTCGCACGGGAAAAGCGTATCGAGCTGCAGTTGCAACTGTAAATGCGACTTTTTGCATCGGTCGCATTACGCGGCTCACGTGAAGGTGCGGCCCAAGAGAGTACACGTACACACACACGCACAGACAGATTTATATATATTCATATTTTTCGCAGTGGAGAGCCTTGTCGAATCTCTCTTTTTTTAGTTTTCAACTTTTTTTACGGTTATATGTGGAAAGAAGAAACGTTCGTATAGCGATTAGCCACGAGGGTGAAGATGAATTTTCCAACGAGTATTCTGTGTACATCTAATATACGTTAGACCACTCAAACTACGTCTCTTCGCATTCGATTTTGCATACTTGCGGTATTAACGGTTCGTAAAACATATTATATTTGAGGAACTGTGACACTGAATTATTTATTCATTTGTCCGATTATTAAACATCGTACAGTCCTAAAACATAGAACGTTCTTTGAAACTTTTACAAACAATTCAACTTTTGTCTCAGATTTTTTAAGAGAATGAATTATCAACGTTTTCCAACTGTAAATGCAAGTTCCTTATGAGAAATAACTAATCAGGATATCATTTGGCATTTGGCACGTGTGTGAACGTCCTTATATTCACAAAAATTTTCTTTTTCTGTGCTATGAATTGACTTTTATCTTTACGTCTGTTACATATTTTAGGGGTGTAATTTGCAGTAATAGTTATTTCTATTCGAAAAAAACTAAGATTTGCTTTTATTTTACTGAAATAGAAACGACGAAACGATTTGTGTTGCTGTTGACTGTTCAATTCTCGTTCACTATTCTCTTGTATTGAATCTTGATCAATGATCGATGTACGACCATATCAAGTAACATAAATGCATATATACACGTGCAAGTGTGTAAAAAATAATAATGAAATCAGGGAGTTTGTCGTCGAGAGCGCTACAGCGATCAAGCCGAGCTAACCGCCAGGGTTGTATCGTTGATAATTCAGATGAGATTACGCGGCCAACGAGAGACGATTTTCATGTTGGCAAAAAAAGCGACGCACAACACGCACCAACACAATTGTATACCTGTATCTCTCGCTTTCTATCTCACTCTCTCTCTCTCCGCCGGTCCGCGCTCTCTGCCGGCCGCCGCCGATGCCCGCCGCGCCGTGAACGGCGAATGCCTCCGCGGATAGGATAGGCCGATTAATGCCCGTGACTCAATCCTCCGACTCCGCGACTCTGCCGTCGGCAGCTGTCTCAAAGTGTATACCTTCGCGCCGTACTTATTTCCCTCGACTACTGCTCGAACTCCAAAGTTGCTCTATCCGGTTCGATTTCCCACTATCATATTCATCCGCGAGTATATACCGCGAGCCAAACGTTATCAAATGTCATCTTATTTGCTGGTTTCGAAACTGAGCACCATACGAACTACAGAGACTAATTGTTTAGTTTAGAACTGTTGAGCGATGATTTTAATTTTCAAATTATCGAGATTTGATACACGTGAATACACGTAATGCATAAAAAAAGTAGCATATATATCTCATGGATTAACTTCTACTACTACTGCTACTATTACTACAGTGAAGCGTCAATCATGGGTCGAGACAGCATAGTGAATGAATCAGTTATCAGATTCTCATAATTCAAAATGGTGGTCACCGATACAATGAAAAATCACGATGAAACTTTCGTGAGCCATTATGGTGTCATTTCGGTATTGTGAAGGCGACAGTACAAAGATCTTGCCCCAAAGTGTTGCAATGAACCATGCTAAATAGCTTAATAATTTGAATATATAATGAATGATAATGACATGAGTACAGAACCAGTGGCAATCCACTGATTATCAAGATTACTTAATTCAATAGGTTTTAAGTTAAAGCATTACTTATGTAAAACAATAGCTTCAAAAATACCACAATTCAAATCATCGTATGTCCTAGCTGCGCTTTGCACTGTTTCAACAATCAATTTTATACTTTATATATTTTTACATATAATTGACGATTGTCTTTTCAGAATATGATTAATATGTAACTTGATAAAAATTAAATAATCACTTCTGATCATTCCGTCTCCGAGGAGAACGTGGTGTGCCATTGTTGGACCACACAGAATTTTGAAAATTTCAAAAAAAACATGCTGTCACACAGATGAACTGATTATAAAATCTCCGATTCTTTATATTAAACTAGCTTTAATATAGATCAATATTGAGACAATATGAATATTCCTTGATAGTCATTAGAAATGAAAGGAATAGATTGTTTTGTCGGGATGAAGGAATAGTTTGCGGCCTATCCTACAAGGATAACCCCATTGCGTGAGACTCACATTTGAGTATCAATCATAGTATCGTTAAGTTGAAGAGAAGCGAAATGCATGATTACTCGTCGAGCGAAGATCGGGACTGTGCGTTTCGCAAATTAGTAATAGAAGGGCCAGAGATCGTTAGAGGGAGCAAGTGTATATACAGACGCGCGCGCGCAATAAGGTCGTGGAGCGCAGGCGGAGTAGCCGATCGAGATCTCGAGCGACGCATATCGATGCGGAGAGGACAGGGTTGGGGGCCCGTTCTCACGGGAAATTCCTTGCGGTATCTGAATTCTGATCTTATCTGTCGCGCGTTTTATGAGCCCTCGAATTTGTTACAGAGCCACTGCGGCGGCGTTGTATAATTTTTTCCGCGGCTACTCGCGGGCCTGTCATGTTCTCGGACTCGTCGCGCAGCAGCTCCCGCCGATGATTGACGAGAACGAGTATTATGATCGAGTCCTGCGTGCGCGACCGCGTGTTTTACAGGGCTCGCGCGATCCCCAACCAAAGAAGTGGTTTATAGTCGGTAGCTGTCTCTCTCTCTTTCGCTCGCGCGCGCGCGCGCGAGTTACGTCAATCCCGGTCGCGCGTGCGCTGCGGGTAAGAAAGTGTAATGTTCAAAGTTTGTGAAAATTGACGTGACCACGATGATACCCCCGGCGCAAGAACGAGATCTACCGGCTGTTTTTCAACGAGCTGCCCCAGCCGCCTCGCTGCGTTATTACTGAATTTTATTACCCGTTCTCGCGCGCGCGCGAGCGCGATATATATTTTTGCCCCTCCGACTATGCGTCTAACGACGACGACCGCCAACGTTGATTTGTAGGAATTTTATCTTTCTCCTGTCCCGCTCGCCCGTTTCTTTCGTGCCGCGAGTGAAGTTGATCGGATTCACCGGGGTACCGCGCGCAAGTCCTTTCGGTGATAATAGATATACCTGTATATCGTATACGCGCGTGTGTAACGAAACACGCGCTCGGCTCCTCGATCATGTAAGATCGTTTTGTCAAAACGCGATCGCGCGTTATTGATCGGGGGGCAATTTTTTTTTTCCTCTCGCGTCCCGCTCTCGAAAACGAAATATTCGGTGTAAGTGATATCATGCGCGTATAATGGGCCGCCGACCCATTCGCGGGAAACTCGATTAACCCAACGTGGAGCGAGCGAGAAAGGTTAAATTCGGGGGCGAAGCTACGCGCGACACGCGTTAAAAAGGTTTGCACCAAAGTATATATATCGGGCGGACGGTCGCGCGCTCAAGGGCTGGGCTGGGTAAAAATAAGGAGACAAATCATAGGGACGAATGAGCCGAGGTAGATGAGCGATAACTCAGCTCGAGCGTATATAATGAAAGACGCGGCGATTATCGGGGGACGTGCGACGCGTATATATACGTCAACGCGGCGATATAATTTATAGGCGATCATAGGGACCCCCGACCAACTATATATACATTGCTATGAAAAACACGTAACACGTATAGACGCATGGTGTACTGACCAAATTCGCCAAATACCCCCTAGTACTCTATAAAACTTCTATTTCTCAATGACTATCTAGGTACATGAACCGAACTCACCTGAAATAACAATGAAAATAACTGAGATTAATTTAACAGTCGGCAACTTTTCACTCGTGTAGGCACTTGGGTAGATTTATACAGAAATTGATTTCTCAAATGTAAATAAAACGAGGATGGGTGCTATATTTTATAAATTTGAACTGAATCTTATAGAAACAAATTCATATGAGAAATAGTAACGACATTCTCTTGATGTATGGTTTGAACCATAGAGATGTTTTTGAACAATTTGCGAGTATATATAATATGACTCAAACAGGCCAACGGTCGCCAACAACAGAAGCCTGTCAAAGATCTGACTATATATGCATGCGCCGTGTGACAATATTGAGCCATGGCGCAGGTCACACACACGACTGACACGAGTGAAATACATCAGTGATATACACATCTGGGAAGTGTGAGTGTCAGGCAGTGGCGCGCAATATAGCGTAGAAAGCACGTTCAAGCATGTTTTCAATGCTCACTGGACACTGTCGCTGTCACTAGCTGACTGAACACGTGCATGTAATTATCGTAATCGATCTTTCGTATAATTGTTGCAAGTATAATTGCAATTACTTGCAATTATACTTACCTGTGTAAAAAAGATTTGAGGTGTATTCGACAAGGTTTGTATTATTGACTAATAATCGAATTATCGCCATTTCGCGATCAATCTTATCCCGAGTTCTGGGAATAGATAACAGTGAATATGTCTATTTATTACTATTGTCCGTTCTGTTCGTTTTAGCATCATGGGGTCCCGTGATGGAATATCTTCTGGAAAAGAACAAAACAACCGTTTGTTTGATGTTCACAATGAAAAGTGTATTTTAGTGAGATTTGTAACGGACGATTCTGTACAGAGTGGCTTCAGTTGTTGGCTTGAGAGAATCAAGCAGTCCAGAAGATATTCAAGATGCCATCACAAATAAAACGGATGTACAAATCTTCTGGCCCAACATAGATATTGTTTCAGCAAAATTTATAAAACCCAAACTACCCACGGCGACGTTTCAATAGTTTACTGTAAACATTCTAGCACAAGGAAGTGAGTTTCATAATATATTATCTTGAATATTCTTATCATGATTGCAGTTATTCAGATTCCTATATGATTCGTTTTTCTTTAAAGGGATAACTATTTCTTTGTAATGCTTTGTGGATTGAAGCCTTGTTTAGGAGTCCCCCTTGTATATAAATTCTGGAAAAGATCATGAAAGCCACTAAGTTTTTCTCCATAAACTAGTTTGTGAATTATTATATTTGAATATATATTTGGTAAAAAGTTTACATTTTGTATAATTGACCCGTTGAAAATATGTGAATTATTTTGACTGTAACCATATTTTTAATTCAGATGCAATATACTTTCTTCCGTACAACATTTTTTTAAATAATGCACTTGAATACTACTTACTTAGGCATATAGAGTCCCTCATGAATTGATATTTTGTGGAAGAAATGGAAGTTATGACTTGTGATAGATAATTTAATCTGAATTCAATATATATATATTAAATATAATAATTAAAATATTATTATTATTAATATTATTAATATTATTATTATTATTATTATTATTATTAATATTATTATTAATATTATTATTTTCGCTGTAGTTGTGGATTATTTCAGCGAATACACTATTGTCTCTACGAAAATCGAAGATTCAGAATCATAGGGTCGGCGATTCATGCGCAGAAGTCGCAAGCTCTAAGCGCGGCTATAGTTCT
>JAJGQD010000381.1:0-15987 GCA_020882685.1 Aphelinus atriplicis
AATTGTGAACACAAAAATAAACTAGATTTTTTATAGTTTATTGAACAAATTATGATCAGAGGACGCATTATTTACTGTGATTGACATTAGTTCATATGAAATACTGGTATAACACTAATACTCGTATGGCTTTAAAACCGTGATCCAAATTATGACAATATTAATCAGGTATATATAATATTTTAAGTATTAAGTATTCATTATAAAAGCTAAAAAAAAGTATGTATAATTCATATATATAAGTATAATATTATATTTTAGTATAAATGTAGTATTAATATTTTCCTCGTTAATTTTTAAATATTTTTCATTGTTATGTTGACAATTTCGAATACCTTGTTAGTTAGTAAGAAAAGATCTATGCAAAGGTCACGACCAGTGATGATAGTCATCTATCATCACTTGAGCTCAACTTACCATTGTCGATAGGTACCTAACCTAAACAACCTCCTATGACTTAATTAACCATCTGCATGTCCGCGGGGAAGGCAGTGCCGTAGCCAGGGTTAGGATTTGGGAGGGAAAAAGTGTATACAGTACTATACACCCAATACCCCTCGGGAAGGCTGACTACGACACTGGGTTTAATAAGTATCAATCTAAATGATCGTAGAAAAATAAATGCTATTTGGGTAACGCGTGACAAACGGATGGTTAACTAGGACACTTTGAATAAAAAGATCCTTAGTTGATTTCCGATATAAGTGTTTACTTATCAAGTTGTTCTATTGATTGTTAACCTCTTAGAAATAGCTCTTATTATTAAGATGTTGAGCCTCTTGAAATATTTTTCTCCCTACTAGATTTTTAGGACTTCGGTGCAACTGCTTCTTAGATAATATATTATGGATAGAGCCATGCCCATTTTTTTGGTGTACATAACTTTAAGCACATATTTATATGACGACGAGTGTCTGGCCGCGATGAGTGCATAAATGAGTATACGTGAGGGAACTGTTGTTAACACATCCATAGTACATTCTATCAAGTCCTAATCAAAAATTGTCATCTAAACTCGCAAGTATGATTGGATGTAAATTGTACAAGTAATAACTAATAATTATTAAAGATTTATGTGTTTGTATTGTCTCCGACTTACAAAAGTCCTGTTGAAGAGAATGAGAGTGCGACATCCTCATTAAAGCAAAACAACTTTTGTAATATTATTACATAAATGTGTGTAATATCTAAATTATTTCCCCTTCCAACACACTAAAATTATAGTTATCATGCTTTTCTGGGCCCAAAAACGTCGGGTGGTACCATAATGGTAATTTTATTTTTATTTTTATATGGTACCTAATAAAAACGACCCTAGACACCAGAAATTGAATTATTACGATTTTGAATATTTTTTAAATGAAACGATCTAAAAAAATGTTTACACAATCTTTTCTACAATAAAATATTATTATTTATTATTTCAACATAACATTTTGCTGTGTGATTGGTAATCTTTACATCACAGTGTCTGTACATTTTTTGTGACAAAGATCAAGTGTCCAGAAGAAAATTTAATCATCTAAAATATCTCAAATTACATACTTATTGTTAATTATTATTATTAAAAAGTTATAGTATGAAGTATAATATCTCATATAGACTTAAACAATGTACAATTGGTTTCTTATTATTTTTATTATTACATAATATATTTTTTTTTTAAACAAATCCTTCGGCAATTATATATCCATATTGCGTGTGTTTGTTTAGAAACACGTGAGTATGTGGGGTAAGGATTCGTCACTAAGAACCCAGGTGGTCACCCATCCAGGAGCTAGTGACGCCAGGCGATGTTTGACCACGGCAAACCACCGCGCCACACCATACCCCAAAATACAGTATACGACTAGTGTGCAGTGCATATACCAGGCCAGAGGCAATTTTTTTGTTTTCAAGATATCAACTGCATAACCTGATTTTACTGTTTGGTTTTAAACACATGTAAATAAGACGAGGATTCGTCACTAAGAACCCAGGTGGTTGCCCATCCGGGAGCTAGCGACGACAGTCGATGTGTTGACCTTTAGGTCCAAAATTTATTTTTTAACATATAGAAACCATATCTATTATATGAGATAATTAGTACTTGTACGTCTATTTTTCATCAAGTTCAAGAATGTTTTTTTATTTTTATAGCTAATAATAACAACAACACGTATGTCACTTAAAATATTGAATACCTAGGTAATAAATACATACGTGAACAACAAAATTTTTTTTTTTTTCTAAAATCTTAAATTTAAAAATTCCATTAGACTAGTCGAAAAAGTATATACGATTAACACTAGTATAGATTCCAACACTCAACTAAAATAATACTTTAAAAATGATTGTATTTCTCAGAAAAATTACCTATCACCAGATCTTATTTCTTCTTTCCAGCATTAGAGATTTGGATTAATTTTAAAAAACTAGTAATATAAGTTGCTTTCAATTTCATAATGAAATTCTTTTAACTCTTAATCACCTTCAAAAGTTGTTTTTCTTTTATCTGGACAAATTACTATTACAAATTTTTATTTTAAAACATTTTATGTTTTCTAGAGCAAAGACTTTTTATGCATTTTATATATTTTTTCTTTTTGTAAGCTTTATTGTATGCTTATTTCTAGGTTAGTAGTAGTACACAGCATATTTAAAAACTTATGTGATAAAATTCTAAATGTTTTAAGTGCATCTTTTGATAGTTTATCGAAAATCAAGCACTTAGGTAAATATTTTTATGGATCAAAATATAATTATATTAAATATGAAAGAAAAATGAAATTTTTACTAGCACTTTAATTTTTTTTTTTTAATATATACAATATATCATGTGTCTCAAATAACAGGGTACACTTTATTGCTCATTAACCTGTAAATATCTTTAATTCTGTTTGTTGGACATTAAACTAGACAAATCAATCATAAATTCCTATATGACTTAAAATTCTTATAAGTCATGTATTTCTTCATTCTTTTTAAATGGAAATCCCTATTTTAAATATCATTTTTGGATATCATGAAATTCTCATACAAGGAAGGGCTCATCTGATCATACCAACCGTAAAAAAAAAAAAATTTAATTTTCAATAATTTACAAAATAAATAATGCCATTATACACTATAAAAAAAACCAAATTTACTGGAGACCAAACCAAAAAACTAAGAAGTATAAATAAAATATAAATAATCACCATTTAAATCATCTACAAAAAAATTATTTAATCAATTATACTTATATTAACCAAAAAACTATTTAATCAAAAACTCAAAATTTGTAATCAACATCGTTATACTAAACAATTATAACTATAATATTTATAAGATTTAAATAAAAATATTTAACGAATTTATTCATTATGAACAGGCAAGAAATTATATTAACATATATAATATATATATTCATACAACTTAACAACAAAATTATAATTAATGACAAATTAATAAAGAAACACAAGCTCAGGTGTACCATAAATCATAATAATAATCATAATAAATATATGCATTAATTAATAATAAAAGGTAGGATAAAGAAACCCGACATACAAAGTCCTTTTGATTATTATCAATTAAAATAGCAAACTATAGCATACCAATTAACATATTATTAAAATGTAAGATTTAATTCATCACAAAGTGGCGTCCAAAAAAAGTGACTCTTATTCATAAAAGATTTAAATAAACATATATATTTCACTAAAAAAAACCTGATCAGATTATTTTTAAAAAGAATATTTTAAATGGAGAATTAAACACAGAGTTGTTAAGATTCAAATCAATTTAAAATCATAGTCCAAACGATAACTAATAATGAATAAAATAAAATCCAGAAATGTTTAACATGTTTTATATAAAATAATTAAACACAGAGTTGTTAGGATCAAATAAATTTAAAATTAAAGTCCAAACGATGACTAATAATGAATAAAATAAAATCCAGAAATGTTTAACATGTTTTATAAAAAATAATTAAAAACAGAGTTGTTAGGATTCAAATAAATTTAAAATTATAGTCCAATGACTAATAAAAAATAAAATATATAATCCAAAGAAGATTAATACATTTTTTATAAAAGAATTAAACACAGATACGTTTAGATTCAAATAAATAAAAATATATTATAACTATATTATAGTCCAAATGATGACTAATAATAAATAAAATATAATCCAAAGATTAACACATTTTGTATAAAAGAATTAAACACATAGATGATTAGATTAATATAAAAATTAAAGTTATAGTCCAAACAATGACTAATAATAAATAAAATATAATCCAAAGAAGATTAATTTTACATTTTTTATAAAAGCATTAAACACAGAGAATATGTTTATATTCAAAGAAAATTAAAATATATAGTCCAAACTATGACGAAAAAAATAAATAAAAAAAAATAAATAAAATATAATCCAAAGAAGATTAAAAATTTAATTTTATAAAAGAACTAAACACAAAGATGTTTAGATTCAAATAAAATTAAAATATTATGGTCCAAACTGATGACTAATAATAAATAAATTATAATCCAAAGAAGATTAAAACATTTTTTATAAATGAATTAAACACAGAGATGTTTAGATTAATAAAATAAAATTTATTATAACTATATTATAGTCCAAATGATGACTAATTATAAAAAAAAGATGTAATTAATATAATAACAAAAAAAAATTAAAATTATAGTCCAAACGATGACTAATAATAAATAAAATAAAATCCAAAGAAGATTAATACATTTTAATAAAAGAATAAACACAGAGAATATGTTTATATTCAAAGAAAATTAAAATATATGGTCCAAACTACGACTAATAATGAATAAATTATAATCCAAAGAAGCTTAAAAATTTTTTATAAATGAATTAAACACATAGATGTTTAGATTCAAATAAAATAAAATTTATTAAACTATTATAGTCCAAATGATGACTTAATACATAAAGATCTAATAAATATATATATATAACAAAAGAAATTAAAATATTAGTCATAAATGACTTATAATAAATATATTATAGATATAAAACAAATAAAATTAAAATTATAGTCCAAACGGTGAACTAATAATGAAATAATATATTATCCAAAGAAGATTAACAATTTTTATAAAAGAATTAAACACAGAGAATATGTTTATATTCAAAGAAAATTAAAATATATAGTCTAAATATGACTTATAATAAATATATTAATATAATAACAAATAAAATTAAAATTATAGGCAAAGCGATGAATAATAATAAATAAAATATTATCCAAAGAAGATTAACACATTTTTTATAAAAGAATTAAACACAGAAGAATATGTTTAGATTCAAAGAAAATTAAAATATATAGTCCAAACTATGACGAAAAAAAAAAAAAAATATAATCCAAAGAAGATTAATACATTTTTTATAAATGAATTAAACACAGAGATGTTTATAGATTCAAATAAAATAAAAATATATTATAAACATTATACTATTATACTATTATAGTCCAAATCATGAGTAATAATAAATAAAGAATCAAATAAATATTTTAATATATAATAACAAATAAAATTAAAATTATAGTCAAAGCAATGAATAATAATAAATAAAATATGATCCAAAGAAGATTAACACATTATTTTATCAAAGAATTAAACACAGAAAATGTTTAAAATTTAGATTCAAAATAAGATTCAAATAAATAGTCCAAAACGATGACTAATAATAAATAAAATAATAATCCAAAGAAGATAATACATTTTTATAAAATACTGATGGTTTAGAATTTAACTTAAAATTATATAATATAAAATAATAAAATTAAAATCCAAAAAATTAATACATTATTTATAAAAGTTTAAACACAGAGTTGTTAGATTCAAAGAAAATTAAAATATATAGTCCAAAATGATGACTATTGACTAATAATAAATAAAATAAAATCCAGAAATGTTTAATATATTTTTTATAAAAGAATTAAACACAGAGATTTGTTTATAGATTCAAATAAAATAATTAATTATATTAAAATTATAGTCCAAATATGACTAATAATAAATAAAGATCAAAAAATATATATATAATAATCAAATAAAATTAAAATTATAGTCAAAGCGAATGAATAATAATAAATAAAATATAATTCCAAAGAAGACGATTAACACATTTTTATCAAAAATTAATTAAACAGTCAGAGATGACTAATAATAAATAAAATATAATCCAAAAGAAGATTAAAACATTTTTTATAAAAAAATTAACACAGATAGATGTTTAGAATTAAATAAGATTTATATAGTCCAAACGATGACTAATAAATAATAATAAAATATAATCCAGAAAGCAAGATTAATCTCGGTCACATGTTTTATAAATTGAATTAGGCCGGGTCGGCCCACAGACGGATGTTTTAAGATTTGCCAAATAAAAATTTAAAATATATAGTTCTAGGCTAAAAGGTGCGAAAGCTAACCAAAATGAAATAATAAAATATAATAAAAATATAATCCAAAGATGATTAATGGACATTTTTATAAAAGAATTAAACACAGAGATTGTTTAGATTCAAATAAAATTAAAATTTATAGTCCAAATGATGACTAATAATAAATAAAGATCAAATAAATATATTAATATAATATCAAATAAAATTAAAATTATAGTCAAACGTTGAATAATAATAAATAAAACACAGAGATGTTTAGATTCAAATAATTAAAATTTATAGTCCAAAATAATAAAGAGACTAATTAATAAAATAATAAAAATTAACATTTTTTATAAAAGAATTAAAAGATTTATTAAAATATAACTATATAGTCCAAACGATGACTAATAATAAATAAAACATAATCCATAGCAGATTATCGGGAATATAATTCATAGCCGACTTTTAACAAATAATTCTGATTTAAATACAAAAGAAAAAAAATAATGATAAAAAAATAAATGTCCAGAGATAACAACAACGATCAAATAACTGAAACAAACAACAAAGTTTACCTAACATAAGTGTTCATAATCATGGACAAAATGAATTTTTCAATAATATCAAACAAATGTTTCTTTTTCAAAAATAATATCGAACTATAAGATTTCACCTTTGATATATCACATAAAAATGGTAAAGAAAACAGAGTATCAGACGGGCTATAAATTATAATACAATAACATAAATACAAACGATAAAAACATTGGAATCGACAAATCACTTAATTAGGTACGAATGTACGATCATAAATCCATCGAATTCCAAAGATCAATTTTGCATTTACAACAAAAGCGATTAATGAACCCAAAGAAAATATAAATAAAAATATATTAAGGAAATCACGACAATTTGTCATAATAAATAACATATTATATTATCAACGATGCACACCATATTATACCAATTATAGCATTTTTTTTTTCCTAATGCATGATTTTGAACTTATTTTCCAATAGATATATACTAATACCAGAAAAAGCATGCCTTACAACATATAAAAATTATTAAAGGAACTAAACGAAATAAGGAATGAAATTCCACAAAATAGGCACAAATTAAATAAAAAAATTTTCAAAAAAAAATAAATACTCATGGGAAAAAAAAGTGAAGCACAAAGTTGTATGGATACCACTAAAATATATGAGTTAAAAGAATTTTAAGTCATATAGGAATTTATGATTGATTACAGGGTATAATTAAAGGGTAATGAGTGATAAAGTGTAAACCTACCCTGTTTTGTGGGACACACGATATATATATATATATGATAAATGCTAGGATTTTTTATATGTAATTAATGTAATTTTTTTTAAGGCATATTAACTGGGTATATTTAAGAATTATTAATAAGTAATTTTTAGCTCAACAGTTTTTTATTATTATAACTTTTGTACTTCCAATCATGCGCCTTATGAACTTTTCATAATAAGACTATTTTTTTATAATATGTTTAATGAAATAGCAAATTTGTGTATAAAAATGAAATTTGTTATTTTTTAATATTCATTTGATTGATTTTAACAAAATATGTAATCAAAGTCATACTTTTTACAAGCATGGAAAAAAAAATTCCACTGACATCCTCTTAATCGGCCTAACCAACCTTCTCTTTTTATTCTATCCCATAGTCGAAGGTTGTAAACCTTACCTAACCTGGTAGTATCACTCAAAGGGTCGAGTGACCTTTGCAATTTAAGATCCTTTCCTACATATTCAGAATTGTTAACATAACTATTCTACCTAACTATTCCCCTTCCCCCCACCTAACCTAATCCTCTCTCTCTGCCACTACCCTCTTTCTTCCTATCCCTATCACGCCCTCCCCTTCACCTATCTCACTGTCTCTCACAACCTCTCACAATTCTCTCTCGCTTTTTGTTCTGTTCCCCCACCTAACCTTATCATCTCCCTTTGACACTACCTCTCTCTCACCCTATCACTTTCACACCATCCCCCTCACCTATCTCTCTCACACTCACTCGTCTTGACATTCCCCCTCTACCCGTTTTTCTCACACTTGCACCCTCTCATTCACTTTATCTCCTTATCCTTCATCCTATCTACCTCTCTCACTCCCTCTCACACTATCCTTCTCTCGCCCTCTCTTTACAAGTCACTATAGTACCTACCTACCTACCTAACCCTAACCTACTATCTCCTTTTCTCTCGATTTTCTCTGCTTCTCACATCTCTCTCTCTCTCTCTCTCTCTCTCTCTCCCTCTCTCTCTTATCCTTCTCTCCCCCCACTCTCACACTCCCAGCCCCACTCTCACCTATCCCTATAGTACCTACAGGTCATCGTACCTGATAATTGGAAAAATATTTAAATATCATTGAGGAAATTATTAAAAAAAAAAATTTTAAATATTATACCTGACCAATTTCCTAATTTTTATCATGATTTTATTGATAACTTGAATAGTGTTATACCAGTGGTTACAAAACGAATAATTTAAAAATTGCAAGTAATCTATCCCCTGATCAATTAATAAATTAATAAAATAAAAATAAACCTACTGAAAAATAGAAAATCACTTACCCAATATCTGAATCTACTATAAAACTTCATCTTCGAAACATTGTTAATACATTTCACACAGGCTTCACAACGAATATGATATTTAGTTGGCAAATCTTCACTGACGAATACCATCTCTGAAATTTCAATAAAATATTCAACAATATTTTCTGACCTATTCATTTTAGATTCTGAACGAAGTGATGAATGTATTGATTTTACAATGATGTGTGTTTTTTTTTTTTTGTGTTTGTGTGTACAGCATAACTAGTCGAAATAATGCTTCAATTTCAAACTTTGGGGGTGGTTTCCGATGTAAAAGTGAATATCCTTGGTGCATTATAGAGGTCAAAAGTAAACATTTTCCAACAGTTTTCAAAAAAATCGAGAAAAAAAAAAAAAAAAATGACAGAAAAACGGGAATTTTTACGCAAAACCAGTTTTCGACCAAATCGATTTTTTTTATATGGTTGTAATTCAAAAACTAATCACTGTAAAATACTTGAAATTTTCACCAAATGTTTATTTGTTATCTATATACAGTTTAATTTTCAAAAATTTTTGACTTTTTTTGAGTTATTTATAGACCACTGAAATTTTCGATTTTTTTGAGATTTTTTTTTGAAGTGTCGAAAAAAAATGTTGGACGACCAAAAAAACTTGAAAATTTAATACAAGGTTCCTTATGAGTTTTTCTTATTGTAGCTAAAAAAAATTAAAAATCGTAGTCACAATTTTTTTTTATAAGCGTTTATAGTTCAAATTTTTACGAAATCTGTCGAAAACGCGAAAATTTGCAAGTAATTTTGAAGTTGAAAAATCATAAAATTTTTTGTGTTTATAACTAAGGATTAAAAATACAACACTAAGTTTTCCATAAGTTTTCCTTCAAGTAGCTATAGAGAAAACTCGAAGCATCATTATAGGAAAAATTTTAAGTGCGTTTGAATTTTAAATTTTTACGAAATAGCGTAACGATAACGATTTATCCTCAAACGATTTTAAATATTTGTTATTATTCAAAAAGTATAAGTCGTAGATACTTGAAAATTTTACCAGTTATTTAGATTGGCATTTTCTTTACATGATTTAATTTTCAAAATATTTTGACTTTTTTTGAGATATTTATAGACAACTGAAATTTTCAATTTTTGAAAATTTTTTTTGAAGTGTCGATAAAATTTTTTTGGCCCTATCAAAATACTTGAAAATTTAATACAAAGTTCCTCATAAGTTATTCTTATAGTGATTAAAAAATTATAAGAATACATAGGCACATTTTTTTTTATTAGCATTTGAAGTTCAAATATTGACAAAAATTCGTCAAAACCATGAATATTTTTTTTTGTGTTTGTCATTACGTTTTGGGGCAGTAAAAATGCTTCGATTTTTGACTTCAGTACCTTGTTATTCAGAAAGTGAATCTAGTTGTACTTTGGGGGTCAAAAGTAAAAATTCTTAATATTTTTCTAAATAATCGGGATAAACAAACTAAAAATTAAGGGAAAAACAGGAAATTTTACGTACAATCAGTTTTCGACAAAATCGATTTTGATTTTTGATGTAACTTTAAAACAAATGACCATTGATACATGAAATTTTCACCGAATGTTTTATATATAAGTATATTCTATCCACCATGAAATTTTCAAAAAAATTTTGACTTAAGTTGAACTATTCATAGGTATATGCAATTTTCGATCATTATTAGTTTTTTTTAAATTAATATCGATAAAAATTTATTTTTTGGGTAGAAAATCTTGAAAATTTAATACAAGGCTCTTAACATATTGTTACAATAGCAGTTGAAAAATAAAATAAATTCATAGTCACAATTTTTTTTTATAAGCATTCAAATTTTGAATTTTGACAAAATACGTAAAAATCACAAAAATTCGCAAATTGTTTTAAGCTAGAAATTCATAAAAAATTTTCTTTTTAAATCTAAGATTTGAAAATTTAATACAAGATTCCTTACAAATTTGTCAATCTTTATCACAAAAAAAATGTCCACCGGAAATTCAAATTAAATTTTTATTAGCATTTGAATTTCAAATATTGACAAAAATTCGTCAAAACCATGAATATTTGCAAATTATTTTGTAGTTCAAAATTCATAATATTGTTTGTATTTATATCTAAGGTTATAAAATTAACACTAAGTTTTCCATAAGTTTTGCTTCAAATAGCTATAGAGAAAATTTGAAGCGTCATTATAGGAAAAATGTTTTGAGCGTTTGAGTTTTAAATTTTTATGAAATCGCGTAATGATAACGATTTATCCTCAAACCAGGTATATGTATATCTATGATAATATAAGGTATTATGAATTATGATAACTACATGCAATGTTTTTGGAAAAATTGATTAACCATGCCTTATGCAAAATGCGTCTTAATTGAAAAATAAAATATTTGTTTCAAAATAGAATATATGACAATATTTAAATATAATATATCCTAGACTGACAAATCATCTCCGTTCAGAATCGTTTTTCGTATACAATGATACCTATCATTGCATTCAAATTTAACCTACCCTTGTCAGAGGTCCACCCCACCCCCTAACTGTACAGCAGAGCGACATCCACTTACCCACTTTTTTTTATCATTACAGATAATATATAGCTAAACAATCCGTTTAATGTTATTATGTGTTTTGATTATTTTATTCAAGAACTTATTAATTTTATATGGCTATAAAAACATTATACCTACTGTATGGCTACTACGCTACTAAAACTCTAGTACCGATTCATTTTTATTTTAATAATTTTTATACAAACTTTAATTATTATTGCGTATTTTAGTTTGTTTATTTATTTTATTTCAAGAATTCATGAATATTATAATTATTATTCTATAATAATTTTTGAAAGATTGAGTTTTATAAAATGAATAAAAATTCGATTGCAATAAATTAGAGTTTGGTTATTTACCTAACCTTACGTAACTTCATAATAAATAATGACTGTACAATTTTGAAGAAAATAATAACTCCTGTGTGTATGTATTAGGTAGATACACTATTTTAACAGATATTTATTATATGTATGATAACTAAGTTATAATATATTTTTCATAACCGCTTAGTTCACCACTCAGTGATCAATTCTTTTAGCCTTTAGGTCATAGGGCTTTATAGGTGTACCTACAATGTAATAACTTAATAAGTACCTATGATATTAGATATAAGATAAAGAATAAAGGTTATAAATAACTATAAATATCTATAATATACATAATTTATCGAAATAAAATATATTTTATTCTAAATTCCTGACTTCTAACGTTGGATTTGGAACAAATTACCATTTACGAATTAAAATTGATCCCTATGAGTTTTGGAGACTGGAGTTATCAGTTAAAACGGATATTACAATTAACTAACTAAACAAAAATTGAAAAATGTCGATTACAAACACATACCTAGGTTATAATTATGAAATTATAATTATTATACGTCTGGCAACCTGAAAAACGACGCAGCGCGTTTATATTATTCGATCTCGCGTATTTCTTAATTTCGCGCTTAGAAATAAAATATGCGTCAACGATACTTGGAACTTGGGAATATATTTTTCGTGACGTTAAATATTTATTTAAAGCCTAACATAAGATTCAAGCCTCAAAAGAATATGAAAATAAACTTACCTCAAACATCGACTCTTTTTCGGGGTTTTGGTGAAATCCGAGACGTGTATGGGTACACTCCGATACCGACGTAAGAACGCATCAGATACTTAATTGAAGTCTGAAAATATTATTAATTATGAAATTAAAATTATACGGAATACAGAATATTTTTAGTTCATGTTTGCTCTAGTGCTCATTGAAATTATAATTTTAGAATCTTTAATCGACTGCCACTTCTGATTCTGAAAAGACAATTGCCACAGATTATATTATGTTACGCTAATAGGATAAATCCAAAGATATGTAATATTTCAATAAAACTTCTATTACCAAGGAGGTTCACGTTTATGAATAATGTTCATTTAAATAATTAAATGTGATACAACAATAACAAAAAATATTTGTAATTTTAAATTTAAATTATAATATAATATATTATTTTTCTTAGCCTATTTTTGTTTGATTATTGATTACGATCATGCTTCTTTTATGCATTACAGGTATTATATATCTAAAATAATCCGATTAATGTTTAATTTTTATCTTCCCTACCTAGTTATAATGTGTTAATTTATTTTTTTTGAATATTTTATTCAAGATCTTATTATTTCTTCACTAGTTCACTAACCACAACAAGTTATCTACTAAAACTCGGATACCTACCGGTTCGTTTTTATTTTAATAACGTAAAGATTAATTATAATTACTTGTATTAATGTTTATTTATTTTACTTCGATAATTTAAAAATATTATTCCAATTTATTATTTATGAATTTTTGATATATTGTGTTTTTTTTAGAAAATAAATAATAAATGCAATTTTAATAAATTATTGAATTAGGTACCTACGTAAAATATAAAATAACCTATTCATGAAAAAAACCTAGACATAATTAATTTTTTAAGAAAAACAAAATTGTTCAATCTTATATAAAAAAAAAATGTTTTATCCTAATTAAATAACTTACCATTGTATCAGTACCTACATATTTATATTATATCATTATTGTAAATAAGTGTAACTAATGGCCTTTGTTGTCGATGTGAATATGCTCAATAAAAAAAAAAAATATATATATATAAAATTGTTTACCTATAAATCTGTAAAAATTTAATTTAATTTTAAATGGTTTAACTTTTAAGCAATATGAATTATAAATATAATGTATAAATAGGTAATAATATATTAATCTATGTCAGTTGTTGGCTTATTGTATATATTTTGTATAATATTATATACCCTAATAAATACCGAATGTAATTCATTATATTAATCATTTTCTGATAATTTCTAATGTACAAAACCTTATCAACCATAAATTTTAATTTAATTGTGTTATTGTTCTATGAAAATATTAACAGCTATTAAAAATGCAGAATTTAATATTACAAATAAAGTAATATTGGATGGTTAAATACTACACCTTCAGTGATAAGTACATGAATATGAGAACAGTAAGTAGGTACTTAGCAGCTACACAGTTGCAATTTTTTACAAGCTATATTATTATAATATTTTTTTAGACGATTTACCATTGAAAACCACACATGACACATTCAAACAAATCAAATGAAAGTTCACAAAATTTCATTGAGCTAGTAGGTGCCAATGGAAACTTAGTGTGATAAAATAACTGACTCTAATAATAAATAATAATTTTGATCTCAATGATCTCGTGTTTATATGAACTTTATGTTATAACACAGTTTGTATTCTGTTTACAGATTTAGATAATGAAGATTTTGATGATAGTATTAAAGACAAGGACTGGAAGGAAAATAAAAGCTCAGGAACATCATAAGAAAGGTCTAAAATCAGAATTTGATGACATTTTAACTAGAACAAGGTGTCATAGTAAAGATTTTTGTAACAACTTTAATAAAAATACTATCGGTCAAATGGTTTTATAGAGAGATATTAAATTAATTAAAGTTAAAAAAGAATTCCCTGATAAATTGTTTTTACAACAATTTAAACAACTTATGGGCAAGCAAAATTATCAAGAAATTATAGTTTTTAAATAAAAATAAAATTATCAAACATACATTACATATGAAATTTGCATTTATTGAAAAGCCTGGAATCTTACAAATAAAAAAGATTTAATTTTATCGCGCAAAGCAAAACTTATTCCAGATACTTATTATCATTTTTATAAAAACTTAAAAATATCTGAAATTGATAATACTTATATACTAAAAAATAATAATAATAAAAAACTATGAAGATGGTGATTAATTTATATAATAAAATTAGACTTATTATTTATTTATTTTCAAAGCCATAGGTAGCATAATATTATTAAACATAAGGCCATGATAATTATAATGAGTAACTTTTTTTTTACATTGTATTTCAAACAAGTATTACCTATATTATTAAAATAATAATAAATTATTCAAATTCGTACATAATGTTAGTCTTGTACTCTTGTTGTTCAAAAGCATTTGATAATTTTATAGTCATTATCAGTTTAGAATATTTTTTTTTTAATTTGTCATATTATTTGTTACTTTGATACATAAAAATAAGCTTATTGACTTAAAGACAAGTAGTATTTTATTTTTTATTTTGTGTTTTATAGTAAATTATTTTTAAAGATATTGATTACATACCTACAACTATTAAATGATTAATTTTCATCCTTATATATATTACCTGTACAATTATAAATTATAAACAACAATTTTAATCAAATTTCAAAAAAACTAACAGTTAATAATATTTTATTATTCATTAATAATTTAAAGTTCAATACTGCCATAATTGGATATATGACACAAAAATAAACATAGCTTAAATTCAATACTGCCATATTTTGGTATGTCTGAAAATCAATTTCTGTATGCAATACAGCCACATATCAAAATATGACAGTCTTGCATTTACTTAAAAAATTGTAAAAGACCATAATAAGTCTGACTTTTTGGGTTCAAGGGAATATTTTATTATATTTGAAAAAGTCACAATATAAAGTATGTTTAAAGTGCCTATTGTAGTTTTTAGTTTCAAATGCATAGGTGAAGAACTCTTTGCAAACATCACCATTGTAAAAGTGTACGAACGTGTACCTCAATTCTTTTATAATATTAAGCCGCAAAAGAATTGGTATTAAAACAAACTTACCTTAAATATCAATTATTTTGGGCTTTGTTAGAGTCCGCGACGTGTATGCACTCCGACGCTGAAATGGAAACGCATCAGATACTGCTGAATTGAAGTCTAAAAAATAATGTGATTTATGAAAAAAAAAGATTAAACGGAAAACAGGATGTTTTTCGTTCATGTCTACTTTGCTATCTAATTGAAATGTTAGAATCTTTAATAGACTGCGTCCTCCGCAACGACTTTGACAATCGCCATGGATTATATTGTAC
>JAJGQD010000382.1:0-13787 GCA_020882685.1 Aphelinus atriplicis
GAAAGAAACCTTATTTTACAAGAATATCACGACTCAGTAATAGGTGGACACCATGGAATAACTAAAATATATAAAGCCATTAGACATCACTTTTATTGGAAGGGCATGAAAAAAGAAATATCCGATTATATCCGCTCGTGCCCAGACTGCCAACAAAATAAACTGACTCGCGTAAAAACCCGCCAACCCATGAAAATAACCGACACTCCAAAAGCAGCTCTAGATAAAATCCAGATGGATATTGTAGGACCCTTACCTCTCACCGATTTAGGAAATAAATATTTACTCACGATTCAATGCTGTTTAACTAAATACGCAGATGCCATACCACTGGCATCTATGGACGCTGTATCGGTCGCTACTGCGCTTGCAGAAGAATTTATCTCGCGACACGGTTGTCCAAAAACAATCCACACGGATCAAGGGACCAATTTTTGCTCTAAAATAATGAAAGCCATTTGTAACATATTTAACATTCATAAAATAACGTCTACAGCATTTCACCCGGAATCGCTCGGCGCACTCGAACGAGCGCATCATAGTTTTATCGAGTATCTCAGGCATTATTGCAATATAAGTAACTGGGACCGTTGGATTCGTTTTGCGATATTTTCGTATAATACACACATACAGGAAAGTCATGGATATACGCCCCATGAAGCGTTCTATGGGAGAGAAGCTAGGTTACCATCAGCATTTGCGAAACAAGAGACACCCTTGACTTTTAACGATATTATTGATAACATGATGCATAAATTAACGTATACACAGTCTCAACTAGCTGCAAATCTAAATAAATCGAAAGAAAAATATCAAAAGTATTACGATAAACTGTTAAATGTACAAGATTTTGATGTAGGAGATTTTGTCTATCTAAGGTACCTGTACCCAATATGCGCCACCTAAGCGAGAAAGGTCACTACGCCGCGTCAAATAAATATTTTCTAACATAATTGGTGTCAAATGAAAGGTCTACTCAATACCTACAGAATGAGCTAAGTTTTTTTCGATTTGAACAGTTCTACGCTAAGATACCGCGGTTTAAAAAAAAATTTTTCGGGGAAAAATTTTTAGCGTACTCAATATGGCGCCACCCTGAAAATACTTCTTTTCATCCAATTTGAAGCATGAAGCATGTCTGAAATGGATAAAATACAAACAAAAAATTATATTTCTGATATAATTTTATTGGAAAATACATTTTGTCTTTGATTAAACCATAGTAAATAGATTATATGAACTTCTAACAACCTAAATCAAATCAAGTTTTCAGTTAAAATTCATGAAAAACCGTTGTTTTTGAATTAACAAAATTAACTTATGCAACATCTAATTCCAATATTAATCTCTCAAATTGATGAACATTCTTATTTGTGTAATTTTAAATCTAATTGAGATGTTCTCACTGAAATGGAAGAGTTCAATTTAAAAAATGTCCGAGCCTATTTGAGACTAGCTATTGTCATGATGGTAGAAAAGTTCTGTCTGATATTTTTCCCTAGACAGTACTTATAAACGCATAACCTCAACATTTTTCTGGTTATAGGATAGCCAATATCTGCTAAGCGTTTAATTCGACTACATAATTCTTCGTTCTGTACTGTCGTTAATGCATATGGTCGACTCATTTTGCTTTTCTCGGATATGTTTTGTTTGACATATCGTTGAAATGTTCGACGAGGTATCTTATATATAGTCGAAGCCATCCTCTGCGATATCTCACCTTTTTTTACCTGCTTCAGAGCTTGAACTAAATTCTCTTTCCACCATGTTTGGCGGATATTTACCATCAATGGGTTGATTGTAGCTTCTAGAGCAAGAAAATAGGGGTGGCGCATATTGGGTACATTTGGTAAAAATAACGAACAGCTATTAAAACGGTTAATAAAAAGGGCGTAAGATGAAAAAAAAAATTGGATGACGTAGATGGGATGTCAAGGAATCGAATGATATGTCGCTCGATTTTTTTGGCCCAGTTTAAGGGTATTAAAAAAATTCGCACTTACCTGAGCGAAATTAGATCGAGAATGAAAATTGGCGAAAAAATGGAGAAAACGAGCTCTAACAAGTTGGTGTAAGGGTTTCCGATCGGTGAAAATGTTTTCTTTCCTCATTATTTAGTATTGCCGACAAGATCCTGTGCCGCGGCGATGCTCTAGACGCGCGTATATATGAAATACGAAGGGTGGCGCATATTGGGTCCTGGCGCATATTGGGTACACCTACCTTATTAAAAGAACCTCGTACTTCCAAGTTTGACGTACACGCTCTGGGACCCTTTGAAATTACCGAGAAAATTGATGAATTGAATGTTCGAATTAGAATGAATGCGAGAGATAAAATTGTGCATATCAATAAACTCAAGCGAGCCAATATTAGATTATAAGACCTTATATGTATCAGATTCATAGAATTATGTTAGAAAGTTAGTTAATGATCAAGATCGTCTGTTAATTATAATCACAAAAATTAAGTTCATGTATGTACATGTAAAAAGTTGCAAGCTGTTTCAACTGCGTTTTACAGCTTTTGTTTAAGGGGAGAAGTGTGACGTACTGACAACTCAGTACTGTCAGTAACGGGTAGAGCGCGGTATATATATTAATTATTCCTTGAATTAAGTCGCGCAAATTCACAGTTGAAATACATTGGTCACTCACGAAGGCTGGCGCAGTTGCGAATCGCCGTATATTTAATAAATCCTGACAGCACTGGGGAAACCCGGCCGACAAGGAATCGCGACCATATATTGGATAAATCCCGACGGCTCTGGGGAAATCCAGCCGACAATAAAACTGGCGCTCCTAATGACGCTCAGTGATCATCGGCACATAAGTCCCCGTGCAATAGACGAGCGGACCCGCCATAAATGCATCGGAGGAACTAAATGTTCAAGGACAGCCTCCCGAGTCTCACGATTGGCCGAAATGCAGCGAAGCCACCCCCAACTCAGGGCCTCACGAGGCGAAGGGAGCCATCACCGAGAAGGAACAGCAGATCGACGCTAGCCGCCGAAGCGTATAGAAATACTGTACTACGCGGATTGTCTGGTTAAGAACTTGAAAATAAATTTACTTGGAGAGTTTTCTCTAAGTTTTCCTTGAACTATAGATTTTCTTAATTGTTGTCCTCTCCGAATTACCGTACTTAAAAAATATCTCCAAGAAACGGGGCTATCACAATAAGAAGAGGAGTGCGAAGGATGACGATGCAGCGCAGGATAACCTGTGCGGCGCGCTTACGGCTGGCCGATGCGAGCTCGAGCTCGCGCAGGCGTGCGGCGGCGGCCGGCGAGAGGCACTCCTGAGACTCTCGCGCGCGACCCGCGGACTTCTTTCCGATCTCTTGAGGCGCGCGCGCGTGTGGCGGCGAGCAGTCAGTGTGCGGCCGCACTGGGGCTCCGGCCCGCTTGTACGCTCGCAGTTGTCGCCGGCGCGGACAGCAGCTCTCGAGCTAGCTGGTGGTTGTAGAGAGGCAGGCGCGCGCGAGTGCGGTGCTGGGCCTCGAGCGCAACTGGTGCAGCTCGGGGGGCGCCGGACGACCCACGACACGACCATGTCCCTCGTCGACGACAGCTACGACGGCTTCCGCACCTTCAGCTGGCTCGCCGACTACGCCGGCGTGCCCATCGACCAGGTGAGCCTGTGCTACATACGAGCTTCGAGCGATAGTAGGGCGTCGCGCGCGCGTGCGACAGCTCTCGTCGACTGGATTCTCTCCTGCCCTCTGCACGTCGGCGAATGGGGGAGCGCGCTCGCACAGGTGGCCAGTGCAGCGCGCAGCCTCTCGGCGCCGCGGCTCTGATATGCAGTGTGCGCGGCTTCGCTTATCGCGCCAACGTGCTTCGGTTGGCGCGAGGACGAGGTTTGCGCGCTGCAGCTCTCTCCTGCACGCTGTCGGCGGGATGCAGAGATGGCGGCGCTCGAACGCATGTGCTCCTCGCGGGGATGACGCAACCGCGACGGACTCCCTGGGTCTCGGAGTCCGTTCACCCAAGACAGCACGTGTCCGAACACCCATACTCACGCGCACATTCCCTTCCCCCATGCGTATCTCCATATAGTCTTCTCGATCGCGCACTACACTATACCGCACGCACACGCACACACACACAATTAGCCATACCTGCAGCTCACTTCTCGCGCGCACACACTCGCCCGACTAGGCCACTAGCATGAGTCATGACCTATACTTGTACCTACCGCCTTTACTGTTTACGTTCGCGTTAATCATGCGATTTTGAGCTTATTACAACTCGACCTTTATCGCTTCAGCGTAATCGTTTCAACATCGAGAGACTTTCCTCGTTCTCCCACGGTGATTCACTGCCTCGTGTATAGGCGAAATCCGATTCGCAACACCTGATGACTGGTCTATTTCAAATATAACGCGTATCGTCTTTGATTTCTCTTGTTTCTCACTCGACTCTTCTCGACGCTATACTTGCATCAACTTTTCACTCACTTGCATCACGGTACCACGGTGCGACAGCTTGTTTTGATTGTTTTCGTCGACGCACTTGTATACAAATATACGGCATTTAATCTTTATCCGTCCCCGTGACTGACAATATTGTTTTACGCTTTAGAAACCCGAGTTTCGTTGAATCGCAGCTACATTTGTATGATACTAATTGAATGCTAATTGGTCTCAACTCGATGCCGTGTCCACAATTCCATAAAGGACTCTAATTTCTCAAGATATTAGCCCGCTAAGAAAATCAACAATGTCGCTCTTTGTTATTTAATGCAAACTTATATATATATATGTATTCTTTCGATAGGCATGTACATCGAGTATAAATCACTGGTATGTACTTCGCAACGTTGAATAACGCATTGACACTCCCCAGCGTGAATTAACAGCCTGAATAACTCGTGATCGTGATTTTTTTATTCCATCAAACACTATCGCGCCATATAGCTCACGTGCGCGACCCGCAAATAATATTAGCGCGGCTTTTCTGAATTGCTGAACACTTGTTGAGCCTCGCGCGCGACACGTTGGTGTATACGTACTTTCCATTCTTTATTAAGTACTTGGCCGTACGCCACTCGATTCAATTTCAGTCATTGAAAGCTCTGGATTATCACGTCTTGGATTTGATGAACGAATCGGAACAATCCACAGTCTTCTATTCAAGGAATTTTATTTGCTATGAATCATCAACGAGTGTAGATATCCGATACCATCAATTGACATCGAAGAAAATTCAAAGAGCATACTATACATCCTTGTTTGATTCGTTTATTGATTGAATAATATTACGTTGCTATTGCCTTTTTTTACATTATTCAAAATAGTTTTCTGTCGAGAATTCCTTAGTCCAGGACTTATGTTGAATGTTGTTTAGCATATTAATCTTTTTTCAGTAATTCCGTGTCGATGTAGATTGTGAAAAAATAAAGCGATGTTAGGTAATTTCTACAGGGAAAACGTTTGCAAGGTTGCGAATGTCGAAATAGCGTATAGACTATTTCGATACATTCTACATTTATATATTTATGTATGAGTGAGGTGCCTACTTCCAATACTTTTTTTCGTCTCCAGCGGGACAAACTATTCTTTGCGGGCGCCAGGGAGGAAAAGTGGCACTTTTCTCCCGCTGACAAAAAGTGCATTACGAAACAAGCAATGAAAAATGGTGACTCCTGTATATATAAGTGATAAAGATGCAAAACACCGAGAGAACGGGGCATTTCTTATATAGATATATAGCAAGCACAGTGTGCGCAGAGATACCGGGAAGTAAACTGATCTTCCACGCTCGCAGGAATCATGTCATTTTTGCACGCTTTGCAAACTTTGCTCGTGTCGCCCAAGAAGTTTATTTCGAAAAACGGCAGATAATTTTAATCTTAATCCTAAAAGAAACATGAAGCCATCATAATACATTTTGAAAAACTTTGATAATCACAGGATTAGTATCATACTGATACCGGCAAAAAATAATATTCTCACTACTGAAAGAATCACATATTTTGCACAAATACATAGATACCAATTCCTAACAAAGTGTGATTTTCCCGCGCCTTTAGTGACACAGTATTAGAAATAAAATTCAATATTGAAAGGGTAACGAGAATTTAGTCTCATTAGAGTATATATAACAGGTCAGTTTCTACACCGATATATTTATATATAGCGCCATCAGGGCCAAAGTGGCCACTTTCAAAACCCGAGGAAGTAGGTCCTTGTTTGCTGTATATCTATATCTGTGGATCCGTCAGTCAGCGTATATATAGAGTTTGGCAATTTACTTTCGTCAGACGCAAGCGGCAATAAAACGCGATTCAAGCTCGTATGAAAAAGTATCACGCATCGGTTGTTCGCGTGAGAGTAGAGCACAGAATGCTCGTGGGTGGACGACGTCTACTTCAACTGCAACGCGTAGATGATCTCGACATTTTATTTTCAGAGGCCTATTTTCGTCTTTGGGTTATTCGCAAACTTCCGGCCCGTGTGCATGCAAGCTCATATCGAGTGAAAGTCGGAAGACTTGTCGTGTGTGTGTGTCTGTGTTTTAATAAGCTGCTAATAACTTTCTTACCGAGTGTTCAAACTACTGAATTCGTTTATCCACGTGTAGTCCTATGTTGAGTCATTGTCATTGCATTGACATCCAAACCAAACCAAGACTACTTTACTAAACTTAGATCGATATATTCTTCATCACCTAAGGCGATTCTGAACTATCTGCTGAGAAATACTTTATTAACATCAATTGTTGGTCGAAATATCGAATTCATGAGTATATGGGCATGAACTGACAAGGGGAAATTATTGTTTCCGGGTGATCAATCACGATGAAACTTTGTCAGATTGCGTACCCAAATAGGCTTTATATCTAGAGTAATTTTATCTATCATGTCTCGATTTTCCGGAGATTTCATGTACGAATCTATATTCATGGGCCTCTCTATTTACATATCGACGTGTCTTACGAAGAAAGATACATCTCAAACTGTCCGCGAAGAAAGACACATCTCAATTTGTCCGCGAAGAAAGACACAACTCGCAATCTAGCGCGAAGAAGACACAACTCGCATCTAGCACGAAGAAAGACACAACTCGCGTCTGGCCGCAAAAAGGATACATGGCGCACATCCCACAATTTTCCGACGTAAAAAATATATGGAATGAAAGCTTAGAATGAGTAGGTTATACTTGACAAAAAAACAAGCCTTTTCTACAGTTTAAACCCTTTTTTTTCGGGAATATTCGCGGGAGAATAATACCGACATTTGTCTTTCTTCGCGGACAGATTGCGAGTTGTGTCTTTCTTCGCGGACAGATTCGGATATGTGTCTTTCTTCGCGGACAGATTCAGTTATGTGTCTTTCTTCGTAAGACACGTCGATATATACTGCATATGTATAATATCAAGAATTTTTCACGTAATTTCTCCGGGAAATCGAGGCATTATTTGATGAAATGACTCCAGATATATTTAGGTACCGAAAAACTATCTCACAAAGTTTCATTGTGATTGATCTCCCGGAGACTATAGTGCTCCCTTGTCAGCCAGGTCAACATTTCTTTTCAATTTCTGCTCGAATAAATTTAATGGTTTTTATCGCCAAAATAATCTTAATTTTTACGCTTACCACTCAATTCTTAGGGTTTAAATATTTGTCATTTTTTTCCAGCTTGTATGGACTAATTTACTCGTGATACAGTTACAAAATGGAAAATAATATAGGAGTAGAAACTTAAAATTATCTGAAAATTGAAAAAAGATGCTTCCTGACGCTACACGATTATATTGACAATAAGTTTTCGCCTAGTGTACAAACGCATATGTACTTCGCGTACATTGAGGGCATATCGCTCTCTCCACAAAAAGAGGCATGTGCAGTCGAATTTTGCATATACGTTAGGAATAATATGCGTGGCACGTATGCACCGGTAATCATCGTATAATTTACCGTTCTGTTCTTGCGAGCATTATCTACCGCAGTCAATTATGCTTTTTTCTAGTAACTTTAAGGTCTTACTTCTATTTTAAATAGTTATCATCGACCTTCGTTTGACTCATTATTTCGATCCCATTTGATAATTATATTTAATTATTATATATGTTTCTATTCAACTTGCTCTCAGTACATAATACATCTGTTTAAATCGGTGGCAGGATTGGTGAAACTTCGCCAGAGAATTTTAACCCACTATTTGATTAGCTAAAAATCTCAAAAACCGTACATATAAACTGTTAGAATATCATCTCATGATGCGCAGTTTTGTAAGAATGATTTTCATTGAGAATTAGTTGTTGTAAAATAAAATTTACTCGTTATTTTTCAAATTTTCCTTTGAACTTATACAGAATAATTTGCAAATAATTATTTTATTATACTTCGTTTTTGGGTGAATATCTCGAGTTTACCATATTTCACATCGAAATAAATATTTATATTGTTTATCTTATTCAATATGAATGCAAAAAATCACAAAGACAAGGCTCAATGCATAATACCTACTATTAAAGCCGAGGATAACATAATCGAATCAGCCTACGATTAACGACTTGGCTTCTTTTGCAGATCAATTTCGTTATAACACAATTCACGGCATTGGGATTGGCTGGATTACTGCGGTCGTTGTTAAGTCCAGCAGCCGTTTCGCCTGAAAGCCGACATGCTTTTGGTCTCGTACTGGGAATTTTTCTCGTTTACTTCAGTTTTGGCAGGTAAGATATTCTGGCTTGCTATTGAAATATATATTCATTCGGGCACTCATATTTTCCCCCTCAACCTTGTAAAAAATGAACTAACGGGAAAAGCACATAATTTCAAATCTACTGCTACTCGATTTTATACATAACATGTGTATACTTTGTGCACACTAGCTGCATTGAGAGACGCTTTGATCACTTTCAATATAGTTTAGCTGTTTTTGACTTTTTTCTATCGTTGGAAAAACTGCTCCAACCTATCATCATTTTCTCAAAGAAGTAGTTGATATATTATACAGATACAAATAAATTTAACGAAATGAACTAACGCAACAAAATTATCGGTTGCAGTTATATTATATCTTTTTTTGAAATGTTTATCTTCCTCATATCACAGAAAAATGCCTGACGAGGAAAAAAGTTTCTAAATTGAAACTCAATACTTCTATAATTACTCCCGCGAATTTGCAATGCGTCAAGATTCCAAACGCAATTTCAACACGGTTATAGAAATGTCGAATCAGTTTAAAATTTGAAAACTATATTGCTAACATACAATATCAATTGTAGCTAAACAAAACGTATTTACTGCTCAGTGAATCTGTCTCAACCATTTTCGCGACTTGTATACACTCGCAACTTGATAAATCCCAATTTCTTATGTTCCCGTATAGGCAGACGATGCACTTGGCTGGACTTCCGGCGCTGTGTTACATAGCTCTGCGGACGCAGGAGCCTCGTCGAGTGCAGAGGTGAGTCGGCCGCATCGCCATTGCTAATTATTCATACCTGATGCACACACATGATCTGCGTCGGCGGCAGTGACGTTTTTTTGCGGCTTAGCGGATTAGCGCCAAGCGGCTGCAGCCTGGTGTGGCGGCATTGTGTGCATATGTGCTGACGATGCCAACAGTTTCGCCGGCCATGCCTCGGATTATTTCATCGGATTGAGAGCACGTCTCCAGCTCCGATTCGGCGCCACTGCTCTTCATTCTCAGTTCGCCTCGACTCGTTATGTGATTATCGGTTACCTTTTTTTTCTCCATAGCAAGCGCAAGCATCTGTGAGCTTTATTTGTTGCTACGATCGGATAGCCGACGGCTTTACATTATTCATAAAACCGATGAGCAGCTTCACGCTCCTCTCGTGCGCTATTGATTATCGGCCAATCATTATATATATACGTCCTGGTGTGATATTATAGTCGCGAGGTTTTCCTCTATGAAACCTGTGTGCACTGGATTCCTTAGAGGGGCGCTCAGGCTATATTTGATGATGAATTCATAACGTGCGGGGTTGATAGAAAACTCGCGCCATTACTTCCAGACCGCGGCATCGAGGAGATCCTATTTAATTCAGTGGAGCAATTGTAAAAGCTCTCGGGGAGGAGTACACTCGCTCGACCTATGCCGGTTTTATCTACTTGAATCACTAATTAGATTTCTTTAGAGAATGGTTCGTGATTCGAACTAGGCTGAATGAATAATACAGTGGCTGTAAATTCAAATATCTTGCGGGTCTTTTCGCCTGGGACCTTGCACTTCTTTTTTTAACGTGGCTTCGGCCAATCTTTTCAAATAGACAATGTGTAACTTTAAAGTAATGTAGCTCGAATGCTTCGCCTACGATTGCGGTTGCGAAATATATAAGCTAGCTGACCAATTTAGCGATATAAGTCTGATAAGAGAAAAATCCCACACACTATTATGAGCTTGGAAAATAAAAAGACCTTCACTCGAATAAGGATAAACAGAAAATGTTTGATAACTGCATACTCATGAGTATTCACAAGTTGATTGCGATATGCTAAAGAAAATAATGCGTGGTTCGTGAAATCAGATCAATTGACAAGTCAATTTGGATGCATTTCACGGGTGTTTATTTCCAATTATTCTCAGTATATTTTTTCTTATCAAGCATTGATATGTAATGATGATCTCAAATATAGTTGGTACATTACAAGACTCTACAAGGATTGTATGTTGTAGTTTAATAAAGTTTAATAATAGAGTCTAAGTAATATTTGGAGTGATGGTCCTACTGACACATTTACTTAAATCTTTCCATCACTTTATATCAAGAAACAACAGTTTCATCGGTGTTGAAAAATTTACCGTTAATAGTATATTTTGCACCTGAGCGCGAGGTTTAGACCTCGTCAATTCGTCTGCGACCCAAGCGCAGTGTGGATTGCAACTTGGCCCGTGCCGAATAGCCAAGGTAAGCGAGGTGCATACGCTACTTTTCGTAACCCACGGGAGAAAAGTGTTAATTTTTCCAAACTCTATAGAACGTATGGTTAGCATTTTGCGGTCGCTAGGACAAAAATATAATTTTCCAAATTTTTGATAGATATTCAAAATTTTGAGAGAAACGCTTTTAATTTCTTAGTTCAGATACTTGTTTTTAACAATACTTTCATTTATCTTGACAAGTTTTTTCAAAGTCAACACGCCATGCAACTGATGCTTAGCCATGAATCTTGAATTCAAAATATAGAATATCAAAGTAATATTCTTTTCTTCATGAACCATCAATATGTTCACAAAATACGATATGTATGTACACAAAATGAAAAATTCAATTTCAGTTTATAAATAGTATTTTCATAGTTGACCAAGGTGTCCATGGTGATGATTCAATATTTTACATAGTGGAATTGAAGATACTGAAACATCACTGTTCAGAAAATTTCAAATAAATCAGTAGTGATCGAGCTGGCCGCGTTCGACATATCAAAGTCCTGTACTCTTCAAAATTGATTTGTACTCTTCTATCGAGTTAACCGGATCACATTATTATGTATGTCCCGTGTAATAATCAAAAAATAGTTTCGGCCTGGAAATAATACAACCGTAGTGTTGAGCGCTAGAATTTTGAATGCAGATGCGAGGATATTGTGGTATCTTAATTATTCTTGTACGCTGAAATAGAGTATTTATTGCTTATTTTGCTATTTGGTAGGTAAGGTAATCTATGGATTCGTTTCACATTTTTGTGGACTTTGCTAAAAAAACGTGCACACTCTTGTGTCCGAATTATGGCTGAATCCCCCATTTAGAGCTTTTATTTAATAGAATATCGAATAATTATTATAATTATCTGTCCAATTTTTACTTCCAGAGTGGTTTTTGTGGTCTCGCTGATATATCTGTCATGCATACATTTCCAACGACAATTTTACAATTATGGCTCACACACACTCGATATCACGGGTAAGGGCATGTATTTAAACTCTAGTGTATTCATTCATTTACATTTTGAGTTGATCACTGAATGAGATTCTACTTAAATTCGACACACGAAACGCATACAATATCATTCACGTTTGAGATTGATTTACACGTCGTGGACTTGAAACTGGATTTAAAATTTCTCATAAAATGCCTCTTATCAATGCTTGTGGGGAAGAATCTCGACGAATATTTTCCGTATACATGTGATCAAAAATTCTCACATTAAATATTTTCTCTATAGCTCCTATGATGGTTATAACGCAAAAAGTGACGAGCATAGCGTATAACGTGCATGATGGACTGCATCGAAAGCAGAACGAACTGACACCTTTGCAACGTCATCACGCAATACAGTAAGTTATACTTTGTACGAGAACAAGAATGAATAAATTTCCCCAAAAATGTCTGAAACTTTGCATAAAAGTATCATTTTTTGTATTTTCGTGACATAAGTAAGCACAACTATCGTTGCAACGAATTACGAGACGTTTTCACCCAATTTTACTGGAAAATGAATGTACGTAATCCCAAGTAGCAATATCATTTTCAAACATTCAGACTTTTAAATCGCCAATGTAATCAACATTTATGGATGCAATTTTTTGCTCTCTCGCCGAATTTGCTGAAAATTCGAATGAGCAAGACACTATTTCCAAATTTTGTGAAGTTAAAATCAACTTCTTGCAAATTTGTTAATTTACATAAGACGTCTCGATTAGCCAATCCACCTCCTTCTTCAAGTACCAATTTCATTATAGATAATATAACATGTATGTACATAGAGGTTGCACATTTTGTCAATATGATGGATTCATGAACCCCGATTCATACAATAGCTTATTGTTCAAGGCTAAGACTGACTAGCAGAATATAGGAGATATTATGTCATTGTTCTGATGAAAAGTAGACAACTGCTGAACTATTAGATGACTCTGGATATGAACCTTATTAACAGCATTGACAGAGTTTGTGACGTGACGTCTGAGCGAGTTCTTATTCAGAAATTGTGCCTGAATAACTTGGCGAAAAAAAGTTGGATTTTCACAAACTTTGCTTGAGATATCTTGAAGCTTTTGACCACTTCTAATTGACCGTCTGTATTGATTTTTCTAGAAAAATTCCAACAATGCTGGAGTATTTCAGTTACGTCTTCCACTTTCAAACTCTCATGGCGGGGCCTATCATTTTTTACCGAGATTACATCGACTACATTCAAGGGCGAGGCCAAAAGTTACTAAAGGTAAACTTATAGAGTCAGTCTCATCTTTGTGATTTTCTTTTCATTCAATTTCTAAACCCAATAAACGTTAGACTCAACTGTAGTCGCAGAATTTGCCTTAAATTCAGATTGTCTGTTACAAGATGTTCTTGAGATATACTTTACAACATTTGGAATTGCTAATTTTTTGTTCGCAGCTGAATCGATTGCACAGCCGTAAATATACAAAAATAACTTAGAATGAATCGAATCTTCACCCGAATGAAGAACAACGTTTCTTATGTATTTTTTTTTAAATATTAAAAACTATTTTTCTATGCGTTGCAATAGTATTTTGTTTGTTCATGATATGACAGAATCGTAATTGATTTTGAATATAAGAGTAAAAAAGTAGAAAATTCTGAAATGTTTGATTTGAAAATGCTGGGATTATTTAAGTTCAAACTGTGCTTGCAGGAATGCATAGTAATATTTTTTAATTTTTTTCAGAAAGTTGGTTCTCATGACGATCAAAATGGACAAATTGATGAAATCGTTTTGGAACCATCGCCGGCAAAAGTCGTTGTTAAAAAAGTTCTAGCGAGTCTTTTGTATGCATTTATATTCGTCACTCTACTTCCTCTGTACCCAATTCAAAAACTAAAAGGTAACGTCTTCA
>JAJGQD010000383.1:0-17677 GCA_020882685.1 Aphelinus atriplicis
CGTCATTTGGGGAATCAGCGGGACTGGGCGCAAACAAACTCCACGACGCCGGCGACGACGACACCCAGTCAACAAGCTCACGACCGCATAAATATTCCGGTGAGCGAGCCCTCCATGGGATTTGACGAGCCACTGATGACTCTCTCCTGCTTGTAGTTTTGCAATTGCAGCGTGGATGCTCTGATCGTCACAAGCGCGAGCGTACTCATGAAGTTTATTATCTATTTTAGCTGTGATTAAAACCTCTCAAAGAGAAATATCTAAACAATTAGAAGAAATTTATTAGAAAATTCATTTTGATAACTTGAAAATACATCTACGAAATCATAAAGATATATCATGAAGATTATAAAAAAAAAAAGCGAAATTCATTTTCAATTGTCCGTATTTTATAAGAAAAAAACCGCTGCCAAGTGCCTCAGCAGTATGCTTTCTCAAAGTATTGCAATTGAACCTCAACTTGCATTAATCACCACTCTTTGAGAAAGCAAAATGAACCTCTAACTCATTTCCTCCACTCTATAGTGACGGTCTGCTATGGTAAATATCCGAGCTTCGGCTGTTATGTCACATCTTAGTCGTCAAAGTTTCCGAAATTAGACCTCCTAATTGACTTTTCCCAGTCCATAGTAACGGTTGCTAAGGACGTAAACAATGGTTGCAGTGATGTGAGTGTAACTGTCGGAGCGTGTCGATGCTTCTTACTTCTTAGTCACCAATACGTCTTCAGACAGAGAATGGAACTTCAATCTTGAACTTTTTTTCCCGACTCAATAGTGACGGTTTTGCTAAGGACGTAAACAACGGCTGCTATGGGTAAAATGTCGGAGCTTCGACCGCGTTATTACTTCTATAGTCATCAATAGTTCCGAAAATGGACCTCCAACTGACTTTTCACACTCCATAGTAACGGTTGCTAAGGACGTATAAACAATGGTTGCTATGGTAAATGTCGGAGCTTCGATGTTCTCCAGCTTCTTAGTCATCAACAGTTCCAAAAATGAACCTCCAACTGACTTTCCCTCATTCCCTAGTTACGGTTGCAACCGATATAAACACCGGTTGCTAGAGACATCAACAATGGTTTATACGGGAAAGGTCTCTTTGATTGTTATAGAATCCCATAAATATACAAACCCAAATGATCATTTATCATGAATTATATGGGAACTTATCGAAAACACGCTAGCAACGGTTACCATGGAATCAAACAACGGATGTTGCTGAAGACCGAACTCGGTTCACATCTGCCGGTGACCGACCTGTGTGCACAAATTTCAGGACGATCGGACCATCGCCCTTCGAAAATTAACGTACGACGAATAAAAAAAGTCAGTCTGAAGCTGAATTTTGTATCTCCATAGCAACGGTTGCTAGGAGAATAAACAATGGTTGTTCCAAAATGAATGTCTTATCGATTCTCATCGATCGTCGAAAGAATTCGAGACCCATCGTGCATTGATGATGATTTTTGGAGCTTTTATCAAAAACACGTTAGCAACGGTTGCTAGAGAAATAAACAACGGAATTGGCTGAAAATTGAACTCGACCGAGATTTTGCGGCGACTAACCTGTGTGCAAAATTTCAGGACGATCAGACAATTCCTTCGAGAGTTATCGTACGACAAAAAAAAGTGCACGTACGTACATACATACAGACATTTTTGGATTTCCATATTTTTCGACCCGTAGATTACGAAAATCGAGGTCCCAAAGTCCGATTCGATGGGTCGATTTTTGACCACCACCCCGTTACAAAGCTTTCTCTTTGGGAGAAAGCGAAACACTATTCAACCTCATAATGAAACTTTATCATTATTTAATATAAGATAACTGCAGCCAATGTGTCACGCTAGCCAATATGACACGTTTCTCAGAATTTGTATATCTCCGGTGCTCTCTCGGCACCAATGGCTTTTGTTGGGAGTATTGAAACAAAATTTTTCAGTTGTTTTCTCATTTCAAAAGCTTGAAACTACTCTTTTACAACAGTTTCATTCTCAATTGTTATTGCCGGACGTAAGTTTCTTCCACCTAATTTGTAAAATTCATTTCGCTTTCTCAAAGAGAAAGCTTTGTACTGGGGTACAAATCGACCCATCGAATCGGACTTTGGGACCTCGATTTTCGTAATCTACGGGTCGAAAAATATGGAAATCCAAAAATGTCTGTATGTATGTACGTACGTGCACTTTTTTTTTTGTCGTACGATAACTCTTGAAGGAATGGTCCGATCGTCTTGAAATTTTGCACACAGGTCGGTCTCCGGAAGATGTGAACCGAGTTCGGTGTTCAGCGACATCCGTAGTTTATTTCCATGGTAACCGTTACTAACGTGTTTTTGATAAGTTCTCAATAATTCATGATAAATGATCATTTGGGTTTGAATATTTATGGGATTCTATAAGAATCAAAGAGACATTTCCCGTAGAAACCATTGTTGATGTCTCTGGCAACCGTAGCTTATATCCCTTGCAACCGTAACTAGGGAGTGGGACAAGTCAGTTGGAGGTCCATTTTTGGAACTGTTGATGACTAAGAAGTAAGAACATCGAAGCTCCGACATTTACCATAGCAACCGTTGTTTACGTCCTTATTAATCGTTACGTATGAAGTGGGAAAAGTCAGTTAGAGGTCCATTTTCGGAACTGTTGACGACTAATAAGTAAGAACACCGAAGCTCGGATATTTACCATAGCAACCGTTGTTTACGTCCGTAGCAACCGTTACTATGGAGTGGAGGAAATGAGTTGGAGGTTCAATTGCTTTCTCAAAGAGTGGTGATTAATGCAGGTTGAGGTTCAATTGCAATACTTTGAGAAAGCATACTGCTGAGGCACATGGCAGCGGTTTTATTTATTCAAATGTGCCTGCTATTCACTAGGAGACCACTTGGGATGTGGGACACCAATCTTGACCAATTTTTTTTTGGTGTTTGTTTGCATAAAAAGTAGAGTATACCCACAGTCCCAGGGTCCAACGCTCCCAAACTTCCAAGATATTAACCCATTAACGACCAAACGCCTCGATTTTCTGTCAACTTTTCGACGCGATTATTTGGCATGTTATCGTCTTTGAAAGAATTCAGTTTCCACTTATTCTGGCGTAAAATTTTATGCTCTTTCAGAATCCGTGGTCAAAATTATGATTAGACTCCTAGGAAAAAAGATATGGCCGATTCAAACTCATAAAATGCGAAAATTTAAAAAAAAAAATTTTTCTCGATTTTTTTTCATAATGTTATCGCCAATCATTTGTGCTCTAATTATGGACAAAGGTGGACAAAATGCTTCAGGTTTAATTAATGTATCAGGTAAGCTGTACAGGGTCTTATTTGAGCAAGTATTCGAGCGAGAGAAAAACTGAGAATATAAAAGTTTGGATAGTTTCTGTTATAATGTGATATTGGTAAAAAAAAGTTCTAAGTTCTCATAAATGAAATTCAATTATGACACTGAATTGTCGTACAATCTTACTATATTTGTGACTATTGTGCACACAACATGTATACTATTGTATACATGTTGTTATTGCTTCAGTGAGAGAACCGTAACTTTTTTTCATATATTTCATGTTTCACTCCAAGTGAGTAAGACATGACAGTAAATTTTGATAATAATACATGTTATTGACTGTTTCTATGTGTATTCCAGAATTAAATGTAATGTAGTATCCAGTGACAAGAGTGGACGTGCAGTGGAGTGAGTAGAAATACGTCTCAGACGACGTATTGTCGTTTGGGATGAGACCAACGGCTCCAACCAAGATACTTAATATCTTGGATGTTTGGGAGCGTTTGACTCTGCGACTGTAGGTACACTCTATTTTTGATGCAAATATACACCAAAAAAATGTTGGTCAAGATTGGTGACCCACGTCCCAAATGGTCTTCTAGTCAGTTACGAGTAAAATAATCTCATTTTTCCATTAATCACATTAGTTTTCCTTAAACTATTTTTTCCACACTGTCAATACGATTTTTTTTTAATGAAACGTGCAGTGTTCAAGATGGTCCATCTGAGCAGAAATTCCAAATTATCATGTATGGTTCTTCTATTACAAACTAAACTTATCGAAAAGACTGAGTTAAATGGATCAATTTTATTTAAGAGATAAACGTTAATTTTATATAGACACGTTGTCATGATTTAGATGTATTATCTGGTTATATGTCGAAGTTTTGAATAAATATCTCAGAAAACATGATTTCGTGTTTATTCAATCATGATTTGATCGTGCCTGTAGGTATCTGGAGGCTATAATAAGTGATTAGGAAATATGCTACATTGGGTGTACGTGTAGCAGTGACTTTGTTTAATTGACAATTTTAACGGGCTAGAATGGGCAACTGATAATTAAAGTGATGTTTTCTGATAGTTTCCTAACTACCCTTTGAAATAACTGCAGAGAATATTCTTTGCAGTTACCTTATGTTGAAATCATTACTCCATAGTTCTGAAATGAAACGAATTATAAAGAATCATTGAGCGATTCATGGCTGATCACTAGCAAGCACCCCAAGTAGTCCGCAGAGCAAGAAATCAATTTGGAATAATATGCAGTCAGTTGAGTCGTGTAGTCGTTTTGTCACCTGAGAGTAATCGAACATTTGAAGAGAGAGAGAGAGAGAGAGAGAGAGAGCGAAACATTCCGTTGCAAGCTCTAATGCAATTCCCTTGTGTTTTGAAAACTATATTATCGAATCAATTCTATGGAGATGCACCTCGAATTTCTCTCAACGTGTATGAAATTTGATCGAAATTCGAATTCAATTCAATATATTCAAATGAGCGTTTAGAAAATGTAGTACGGACTAAATACTTCTGACAATACTGATATTTGATGATGACATAAATTATTTTATAAATTTGCCAAATGACCAAAATGTCATTACTGTTAATTTTTTTGAACATTTTAAATAAGTATGTCAGAATCATTTCACTTTTAAAAGACGGTAAGAGTACCTTGGAAATTTTGAGAGTGTACTGTAGTGAGGAGCCCCTCGAGCTGAAGGCGAGGGCATGCATACACGTAGTGCCACATATAATGCGGACAGGGTATCCACATACTTCTTTATTCGCCCGCGGTCGAGAGTCAGCATAGCTGGGTATGTTACAAACAATTTTCGTCATAGTTGGCGGAAAGTATACTTTATTGGTTTTGTTTTGTGGTCGTACAGTTCATTTTTACACCCTATTAGGGCAGTAACTATTGTAACCGTGCCGCAGTCAATGATTCAATTTAGTTTCAAGGATGTTGGACATGTTTTGCGTTGTTACCAAAGCCATTTGTATGTGAAATTCTTCACACTCAAAAACAAGACCAAGAACATACTCCTCGCTTAGCATGACAAAAAATCATGTTCGCACCACGGGCGCCCAGTACAACTTATTCCCATGGGTGATCCACCCTATCACCACAAAAATCTTGTGTCATCTCCTATTGACATCAAAATAAAGAAAAATAATATATTGAGGTATAAAATTACAGTATTCGCGGTGCTCTACAACATTCCGATAGAGTTTTTGTCGAAACATTAAAATAAACGCACATGTATATGTGGTAAAACGGCTGTTTCCTGTCTCAATCTATACAATGCTCCTACAAAGAGTCGTTTGGACAGCTAAATCCGGAAAAAATTTGACTTGATTTTAACGGATGAAAAATTATTTTCCGACAATAATTTCACCAGAATATCATAGAGCACATCGAATACTTCGACTTCATGCTCATGTAAATTTTTTCTCATTAATTTGTAAGTGGATAGGAATTTTCACAAAAATTATAAATTTTTGTTACAAATTAGTATGTTCCGCTGTTTGCACACCGGCTCAACGTGTTTTAATATAAGAAAAATGAGTGACGGTTTCAGCTGCGTGACCGAATTACTCGCAAGGATATTAATTTAAGTTAATGCACTTTAATGATTTTCATTCAATTATTTCAAGTTTTATAGTATAAAAGAATATTCCATGAGCTTATGTTTAGAAAATCGTATTATGATTAAGCTCTATGAGTTTTATGGTACTATACTGTTGAATGTATAGCGAACCTACGAGAATATTATTTTTGGATCTAAGCATCTACAGAAAATATTAACTACAGCTCGATTCTGTACCTGCATTATATGACATCCATTATTCTTCCGATAGATCAAGCATTTAGTTCATTAATTATTCAAAAGAAAGTATCATTTTTGCGAAATATCAGAATTGTATCAATAAATATACCTACTGTGTCTGAAATAATTCAACCACAATTATACTGATTTGTATTGAAGATGAAACGTTGCTCTAATAAATGTATGGAAATCTATTAATAATAAAAACGAAAAATTAAAAAAAATAATAACAAAATAATTCCTAAGAAACACTTTGGCAACCAGAAATGAAAAATATAATGTTTTTGATAAATCATCTCTTAATGTATTATAACTACTATAACTACTATATTCATGTTTACCATTCCGAAAATGAACTTGATACGACATCTATTCCAAAGTAATGTGAATTCCTAACCACGACTGCATTGTTGGGTCACTGGGTACGAAGGTGCATACAACGGATGAATATTCACAGTCGATAAGACAGATTCCACCCACATGACTTACTTCTGTTGTATCGACGCCAGATCATTTTTAAATTGATTATTCCATAAATCAATGTTTTTGTAATAGTGGATAGAGGGGCAGACAGGCAGAATTTTTACAAAATGTAAAAATTCCTCTTTTCTCTATTAGCTGCGCTGGACAAATGGCACATAAAACAAATATGTCTCGTGTTAATGTATAAAAATCGCAATAAGTGTCGTATTTGCAAATTGCGTGAATCGGAAGTTATTCATAGTTTTTCACCAATTTACCAACATCTAAGAACCTGACCTCTTTTCCCTCTGTAGTCAAAATGATTCCGTCAGGTGTAGATATCATTTCGGCCCAGGGTTTTATAAATTCATCAGATTCATAATGTACATAATATTCAAGAATGAGAGTTGAGTTACCTTAGAAGTTAGTAGATCGAACAAGCGTATGAATTCAGCGTATAAATCATAAAAATATCAATTAGAAGAGAATCGATTCACGAAAGTATGCGAGGCCACCTTTGCCTCAACTGAAGTTGCAACAGCAGCCAAGGGCAAATTCTTCGTGACTTGCGATTCACCGTCCACGTCAGAGCGAGAAGTTGTGCTTGGAGACAATGTCGAGCAAGTGCTTAGTGATCATTACCTTATTATTGTATCAAATTCGAACTTCAGTTGAATTTGACATAAAATCTTTTCTCCAATAAAAATTGTAGATGCTATGCGTCAATAATACAAAAAATTTATCACTCCCATTAAGTTTTGATATGAAACGAATCTGGTATATGAAATCTAGACTTTTATACTTTTAGTAACAAATAGTTGCAAAAGATTTGTCAGTTTTTTGGAAAATTCTATTCTAATTCACTCTGTCCGTTTACTGTTGCATGTAAAAGTTCCAAGCCAATCATAAATTTGTGAGTAGACGGGACACAGAAAAAACGCAATCAAAAAATGGGATACCACGGGTGCTCAAGCAAATAAATAATAATTATAATAAGGTAACTGTACCCAATGTGCCCCCCCCCCTAAGGGTTTTTCGCGAATTTGACTATGATAGACTTCGAATTTTAAAATTCTGTGAACGGCATCTTAAAGCTTAGCTCAATACCTATTAGAAACCATCTTCATAATCATCATTCGACTACTTTAACCTATCGAAAATCGCAATTTAAAAAAAAACGCAAAAAGGCTAAATGCACAAAACGTGTACTCAATTTGGCACAATTTTTTAATCATTAGCTACAGCCTATATAGGCCTACAGGGACGATCCAATTGGCATTGAAATAAACTCTCAATCATGTTCCTAGTGATATTTATACAAAATTTTTAACATACAACTCAAAAATACGCGTCTAAATCATCGTAATATGTCTATACAAATATTCAATGATTTCACTCAGTCTTCCCATTTAAAAACGCGTAGAGGGGCACATTGGGTTCACTTTTTTTTGATGCGAAAACAGCAATTTGAGTAGGATAAAAAATAATTTTAGGAAAACTGATGAGACCAATCGAAAGCTGAGATGTTTTTACACAAAAAAAGAGTAATGACACTTTGAGAGATAAAAATTATTGACACCTGATTTTTGAGGTTGAGTGTGAAAAGTGAAATAAGAAAATGGTGAAAAAATCAGTAAGTGAAACTTCAAAGTGTTGTAGGAGAGTGGTTTTAAGGGCTAAATGGGCGGGGAAGATACCGAAAATTTTCTTTTAATTCCCCCAACATAACCCAAGAGCGACTAATACTCAGAGAGCACCGGAAATACGAAATCTGACGATTGTGCCAAATTGGGTACAGTGCCAAATTGGGTACAGTTACCTTAATAATAATAATAATAATAATAATAATAATAATAATAATAATAATAATAATAATAATAATAATAATAATAATAATAATAATAATAATTGCAGTAAATTCTGTCCAGGAAAGCCCAGAAAAATAAATAATCGTGTTGACTAATCAACCAAGTTCTTCCGCGGCGAGCAGTAGAACTGAAAAAGTTTACATCCGATTGACTTGAAATTTTAACTGTAGCTTCTTCATTATATTTTTAGAATTTTTTTTCGCAAAATGGCAACGGTTTGAAAAATTTTTTTATTTTCGACAAAAAAAGTCAACTTTAATTGTTTATAACTTTTTTCTTTGTCAATCAATCGCTAAAATCGTGGGTACTTCACTAGATAATCTAATGAAGAAGCTACAGTAAGAATTTCAAGTCGATCGGATGTAAACTCTTTCAGTTCTACTGCTCACCGAGTTTGAAAACATGGTTTTGAGAAAAGCGCGTTTACAGTTTCAAAATGCTATGTATATCTTATATAAAGTTATTCGGTAAAAATTGATTTAAACGAATTTTGAGTTTAGATCAGTACTTGGGAGTTGTAGATTTCAATTCTAGGATAGTTTTAGCATGATTTAAGCCAATAAAGAAAAATGAAAAGGAAAAAAAATTTGCCGGATATTACCCCTTAACAACAGTGAAGCTAATTTCATGTTTCGCAAGATCTTTGATACATTAACAATGTGATTCTCCATTATCTAGAAGCCCCCAAAAAGCTGATATCTTTAGTCATTCAGGCCCATGCCTCGATTCCCCAAAGATATTTTGTGAATCATTCTCGATTCTAGGTATGTACAATATATCTACATTTTTGGGCTCCGGCGATTACAAAATGCTGTTCATGCATGGATCGAAAATAATTCATAGAATCAGCGTTAGGCTTGTTTGGGATTCCTCGGGATATCGTAGCCAACTTCAGAACGATCTTGCGACCACCGATTGGTGGTCATGGCATAACCTTTTGAATTTATGCTTTTGAATAACCTTTTGAGTAACCTTTTGGTCGCAAGATCGTTCAGAAGTTGGATACGATATCCCGAGGAATTCAAACGAGCCCAACGCTGCATAGAATGTCTCCAAAAAATTCAGGTATAGGACGAAATTACTCTAGATATAACCTATTCGGGTATTGGATTGCTTCCTCTCGAAAATTATCTTGAATGGTCATCCAAAGGCTGTAGTGTTCCCTTGTTAGTATAATCTACTAAAATATAGTGAAGTAAAATATACTCTCGATTGTATAGTGATATCAGTTACTTTATCCCATCTTAAAAGGGAGGTGGCGATAAGTATCGAATTGAAGGTCCGCCATTGATAGTTGGCCAATCAAATTGATTCTTAGATCTTTTCCGAGCTTTGGATTGGTCGTCTCGAAAGCAGCAGTGGTTGTTGCTATATTCAGAGCGGTCAGCTTGTTTTGCACATCGCTTTTTTTTTATTATCCGATACGTCACCGCGCGCGCGGTACGCGCGCTAAACAGCTTCTAGTCCTTCCTTAAAAAAGTGATGTGAAGCCTCGCTTCCGATGATTTGATTGGCTAAGACCAAACCATGAGACATGTAGTGTATAGAGTCAATAGAGAGACTATAGGTAGAGTACAGACTACAGAGATATCTCTATGGTAATTGTAATTGTAATTGTAATATTTATTTATTGGGGTCGCAGAGTAGAACTCTATCTGACCCTGTTTGTAGTTACAGAGAGGTTACAGTTTGATTGTTTTTTGTGTATTCGTTGAGGCTAATGGTTAGGTTAAGGTAGGAGACAATGGAGAAGGATCAAATGCATTGTTCAGGCTTACCATTTGCATCCAGGCTAAACTGCAAATTCGAGATTTTGGATCTACTTTTTGAAAAGACATCAGAAGCTGGATAAAAATGACACGCTCGTATACGCCAGATATCCAAATGTATATATGTATATACATTTCGAATTTCATGAAGCATATGATGCGGCACCAAATTAAAGGCGCGCGAAGTGCGTTGAAAATGCACTAGTTTCACAAAAATAACATCTATAGCATAATCTATATCAATAAAATGGGATCAGACAAATTTTTCCTTAATAAGTATACATATTTATCAATTCTTATAGAGGGGAAGAAGTTTTTACAATTTTTTTTATTCAATCTTACTATCATTCAAAGAGAAAATGTTTGTTTATATATGTTACCGAAAATCTACAAAACTACGGAACCAATCATCTGACTCAAAAAATTTTAATGAGATTGAAGTGGTATCCTGATAATCCGATTTGAATACAATAAATCATATTCAATATATTGAATATAATAAATACTTTTCGGCTATGATGTTGTTTTTATAACCAATGTTCCTTAATCAAATCACTACCCTTTTCACCAATCATAATGGTCGCTGCATACGAGTTGCCCCTCGGTACACGGGGCATAATCGATGCATCAATGACTCTAAGCCCCTCAATTCCATACACCTTTAGCCTGGAATCAACAACAGCTGTTGTATCATTCTTGGGACCCATTCGACAAGTACCCACAAGATGGAGATGTGACCTAGAGTATTTTTTCGCAACACACTCGAAGTATAGCTCACTATCGGGTTTGTGTTGTTTGCATCTTTCAATTGGCTTACTATACTTCTTCAGGCCATACTTCTGAAAAGTTCGTGTATGGAACAACTCTTTTGCGACCATGGCTCCCTTAACTATTGATCTGACATCATACGGATCCGTGAGAAAATTAAGTTTGATCAGTGGCTGTGACCAAGTGGGATTTGTTTTATTTAGTCTCACGTAACCTCTGCTTTTCCCATTAAATAATCCAACATGAATTACCATGGCATTGTAATAAGGTACGGGGAAGTAAGTACGCGTACCGAGAGGGTTGCGGACTGCTTTGATATCTTCAATCATTGCATTGAAATGATCGATCTGTATGTCTGGAACACCTGACTGCTCCTCAAAGGGAGTTTGAAAGAAAGTCACTGTGCTAGGTATGCCACCAATACTTGCCAAAGGACCTACGGATAAAAATATCTATCAATGAAGTAATATATTTCAATTTCTTGAACTGATTTCCATCATTTTGCATTAAAAATACTCTTTTCTGAAATTGAATAAAGTATTAGAATCGGATCAGTATTCTAACATTATGATTCCATGCACATAATCGAGATATGTTAGTGACCGATAAAGTAGTTCTCCATACTCACCCTTGTGTGTGTTCAACCAGTGAATTGCATCGCTCCACATCTTCTGCGTACTAACGATTGTAGAGCCATTACCTTTGAACACTCCAATAGAAGTAGGTACCCTCACATGATCCTGAAGATTGTCACCAACTGGAAGATCTTTGACCACTTCAATATTAGCCTCCTGCAGTTCTTTTGTATGACCAATGCCTGAAAGCATTAAAAGCTTTGGCGAATTGAAAACGCCAGCTGATAGAATCACTTCTTTCTTTGAATATGCTCTCTTTATGTCTGTTTTGTCATCATTGCAACTATACTCCACGCCAATCGCTCGTTTTGTGCACGAGTCTATCAATACCTTAGTAACGAATGCTTTCGTTTTAATGACCAGGTTTGATCTAAGACCACGTATCGGTCTTATAAAAGCACCATTGGTACTTAGTCGAGTCCCGTGGATTATAGTTTGCTGGTAGTGGCCAACTCCGATCTGACTAACACTGTTGTAATCTACTTCTTTTAGACCCAGCTCTTCCCAGGCTTCGATCAGTAACTTGTAGTTCTTATCTTGATAAGGAAACTCATCAACGCTCACGTAACCACCGGTCATGTGTCTTTTGGGATCTTTTTGCAAAAACTTTCAACCATTATCCATTATTATTTCGAAAAATTATATTTGAATAAATAGTCTATACATCGATGACTCCTATGCAGAAAAGCACATTCCCGAATCTCCCAACCAAGAAAAGTCCACCTTAAATTTTCCAACGAAGGTATAGGCACATCTCACAATCTCTCGACAGAGGGATACTCATTTCATGGTTCATTTTTTAAAAATCTCGTTTAAAAGAGTATTGGGGAAGTATTAGTTTGTAAACGTGCTCGTTGTTATTTAATTTTTTCCACTGTTTTTTAAAACGTATTCTCTAAGAAAATGAACCATCAAATGAGTTCTTCTATATTGGAAAATTCTGGACTATGACTTTCTTTGTCGGAAAATTGTGAGATATACCTATCTTAGATAAAAATTGATCCATAAGCATAATAAACTACAGTGAACTATTCAAAATTATTAAAAATTGAGGTTGTGTGAGAAAAAATTCACGCTCCCCGGGCAGAGTTCGAACGAGTATCATCCTGATCTCCGACCAACATCTTTCTGTACCATTTACCTTTCTTCATTGGGAAATTTCGATATGTGCCTTTCTTCGTTGGACAATTCGAAATCAACATTTCGTCGAGGTATCAAGAGTTGAAGTCATAATTTTAGTAATCTCACTGTGTAAAAACGCAGCATCTCTACAGTCTATGTGATGCTTCGTTGTATACATAGTGATTGAAAATAGCCTCCTAGTTACTTACTTTTTTTATACGGAAATCTTCAGACTTCTTGAAGTAAGGAAGAACATCTTGAAAGCTCCAACCTGGATTGCCAAGCTACGACCAGCCGTCATAATCTTTTTCATTTCCTCGTACGTAAGCCATACCGTTTATCGAGCTAGTTCCTCCCATCACTTTGCCCCGTGGAATTGAACATGAGTGATCTTCTTCGTCATGACCCGAGAAGGATTCAGGTTCACTGCGATAGTGCCAATCGATGTTACTACCACTTAGCAAACGATAGAGTCCTGGTGCATCAGCAATCGCTGGTTCCTCTCCTCCGGCCTCCAAAAGTAGTACCTTTTAACGTGATATAATGTGACTGATACGAAAACGTTCATTCGCCATTCAATCATTACTAGAAGGTAATTGCAAAAAGTATTTTTCGATACTGGTGCAAAACAGGGGAACTCAACTATCATTCAAAAGTCACCTCTTTGAGAATAATTCTTTAATTATTCGAATATGCTGATTGACAACTACTATTCATTGTATATATCTGAACAATTCATTAATATAAAAATAAATGTATTTCGGAAAATAATGATTCGATAAAAAATGAATATATTTTCGAATTTGGTTTTCGGCGTCAGAAAAAGCATCCAAATTAAGGCCAGCATACAAATTTCCATGAAATTATATGGGACTTATACGAATAAGGCATATTGGTGTTACAATTTTATATAAAATTGACTTGGATGATCGATGTGAAGGCCCTCCATGACCTTTTCTTGGAATTTACTACACACCTCGATTATAAATTTAAGGTTGATTCGAATATGTCACTTACCTTCCATTTTTTAATTTCAGTCAGACGATTAGCCAGAACACTACCGGCAGTTCCAGCCCCAACAATTATGAAATCATATTCTTCTAGTGACGTTTCATCACCTATACCTTCCTCAGAAACAGGTTGACCATAAAGTTCGTCATAGGAGTGGCCGAAATTTTTAACAAAAAATGTCATAAGAGTCAAGATCGATGGATGACATGTTGGAAGCATCGGATAAAGTTGGCAAGTTGCCGAAATATTGGCTGGCATCCAAGACATTTTCTACTCTGTTATGAAAATATTCAAACTTTACCGAAAGAACACTTCCACATTCTGAATAAAACTCCGAAGAAGGAAGTTTATTTGGAAACTTATTTTGAATGTGAGCACATATAAAGCTTCAATCGTAAAGGCTTATCTAAACTGTTTTGTCAACAAACATTTTGTCAACAACAACATATTCATTCGTCACTTGATGCGTTTATTATTGAAAAAAAAATTTCCACCGCACATTGAGTAGAAATACTGTTCGATACAGTTGCAAAACCTGATTCTGGGCTCGTGTAATTACAAACCTCACTTCGCTCGAGCGGCAAACGTTATACACAGGCCTAAAATTCGTTTTTTGCTACTGTATTGAAAAATACTTTAGAATGCCTTTTTGAAAATTGTTCATACAATATATGACAGAAACACTCTTTATCTCTTTCATATAGAAAGATATAACAATTATGAATTTTAAAAACTTTGAAAATTCTTAACTTGAATGTGATCTACTACATACATTTTCAGGAAAGTCGTGATCAGCGACACTGGGATATGAACAGGAAAAGCCAATATAAATTCTCAACATTCTACATGGATAAACCATTGTTTAATTTTCTAACAGCTGGTATTATGAAGAAAAAAGAATGGCTTGATCGTATCTTGCTGAAACCTTGTTGGCAATTTAGTAATAGCAACAACTGAACCGAGTTCTATTTTCAATATAACAATCTTGGCAATCTGGCCGCGAAGAAAGACACATTTTGCAATCATTCTCTCACGAAGAAAGTGGTTAAGCCGCAATCGATCTGTATAAAAAGCTTCCTTTTCTGTTAACTGTCTACTGATTTCAAGTTTTCATTCTATTTATTTTTTTACGTCGGAAAATTCTGGGGTATGCGACACGTGTCTTTCTTCGCGGAAGAAATTGCATGCGTCTTTCTCTGTAAGTTGCATTAATATATACATGTAAATATTGTAAGTTCACATTCGAAGAAAAAACATAATTTTCCTTAAAATTTACAATAAATTAAAGAGATTTTTAATGAATAAAGTCCTATAGATTCACTCTGTAATTCTCCATGTGAACGTATGGTTGTTAAATCGATACTATGTCGTCCTTGTAACTAGGCTGAAATACCGATACACTGTGGAGATACTTTAGACTCGATATGCACGGGTCAAAATTCACGAGTTGCTTTTGAATGAAAATCAGAATATTTATCAGGATGAAATTGAATATAGAAGGATCTGAACAGTTTTGAATAAAATATAATTGAATATGTGTGATTTTGCCCCAGTGAAACGGTCGGCATGCCAGAAAAGCTCTGGAAAATGGTTAGAACCAGTGAAACGATCCAGGTAGGTTTATTAATTCATACGTTATAATTCTAATATATTTTGATTTCTGAAAAATAATTCAAAAATTTTATTCTTGAGTGATGATTTGGTAGTACTTTCCGCGGTTACACTTTCATACACATTGGTTCTTGGACTTGCGAAAAATGTTTGTCTTTCATAACCTATAAAACTTATAAAACTAAATAGCATCAAAATAATTAAAAGCTATATAAACTCCGTCTATCAGTGATTCTTGTGGAACTTATTATGTCATTGTTTTCGTGGAGACAGAAAGGTTTTAGAAGCCAATTTCGTCACTGAGAAATCCTTGTATAAAAGTATCTCTACTCTTTTCCCCAATTTTTGCAATATTCATTGATATTTGCAATTATATATTATTTGATGATTTCTTGTCAAGGTCAAGAAAAATTAGAGTGAAAGCTATAATACCTCATCTGAATTGATTGGTTTTCTTATACTTCTCGTTGTATCTTTTTAAAAAGCTTCTCTAAAGGGAATATACTCAAGAAAAAAATAAGATTAAATTTTTTGTTGAAGATCGGAACGAGAACACGTTAAGTTGAAACTGAAATTCTTCCGTTGGTCTACTTTCTGCTAGCATAGAGTATTCTTTTGGTTTTTTTTTCTTGGACCTAAAGATTCATACATCCGAGGGTAACTGCTGTAGCAACAACGTGTAGTTCAAATTGGTCCAATTTAAACTGAATATTACGGACATTTTCCACGTTATTAGTTAAGAGAGCTGAAAATTCCGAAAGAAATGTGGACTTCAATCTAGACCCGAAGGAGTCTAAAAAAATGTCAGACTCATTAGTTCAACCATCTATACTATAATATAAAGTTAATCCTCCCGGAAATTTCATGTAAATAAATATCAATGAAGGAGTCGACGCACATGAAAACTGATGAGATCGATCGAAAGGAAATCAACGGCGCTTTCATTTCCCGTACTTTAAAATTTGAAAAAATTGATGCGCGGGTGTTAAAAATGTAAAAATGCAAATTGAGTTTTTTTTCTCAGCGGAAAAACCATTGAGAAAAACCATGAAATAATTGTACGGTGCGAATTCGGGTCAGACTGATCGGAGGATCCTTGAGAGGGCTTTCATATTTCATGGGTAAAACTTCAAAAAAATTGATGCGTGGGCGTGGAATGTGGGAAAAACTAATGTTTAGCAAGTTGTACAAAGATTGATTGTTAAAAAAAATCGATCAATTTGCGTCCCGATGGAAATTCGAATTAGACAGATCGGTAGAGCTCATTGAGCGCTTCAGTTTTCAAATCGTTAAAAATTGAAATATGTTGATGCGTGGGCGTGAAGTATGTAGTTGAAAATGGATGGTTTCATTTTGTGATTTTTATGCGATCAGAAAAATACGTGAAATTATGAAATTGTGCAAATTTTGAGTACGGCGGATCAGAAGAACATCGGAATTGGCTTTCATATCCATGATCAATATTTTGAAAAAATTGATGCGTGGGCCGTGGAACGCGGGAAAAACTGATGTTTAGCAAGTTGTACCGCCTCATAAATCATTGAAAAACTCGATCAATCTGCGTTTCGATGGAAATTCGAGTTAGACAGATCGGTAGAGCTCATTGAGCGCTTCAAGTTTTCATCGTTAACAATTGAAATATGTCGATGCGTGGGCGTGAAGTACGTACTTGAAAATGGGGGTCTCCTTTGTAATTTTTATGTGTTCAGAGAAATACGTGAAATTATGATATGATGCGATTCCGAGTATGTCCGGTCGGAAAAACATCGAATCTTTCGCATCCATGATTGATATTTTGAAAAATTTGATACGTGGGCGTGAAATGTGAAAAAATCATTTTTAGAAAGTTGTACAAGATTGATTGATAAAAAAATCGATCAATCTGCGTCACGATGAAAATTCAAATCTGACAGTTTGTTAGAGCTCATTGAGCGCTTCAATTTTTCGTTGTGTAAAATTGAAATATGTCGATGTGTGGGCGTGAAATCCGTTCTTGAAAATTAGGGGTTTCCATTGTGATTTTTATGCGTTCAGAAAAATACGTGAAAGTATGAAATGGTGTAATTTTGAGTGTGTCGGATCAGAAGAACATCGAATGGGCTTCCGATATTCATGATCGATACTTTGAAAAAATTGATGCGTGGGCGTGGAACGCGGGAAGAACTGATGTTTAGCAAGTTGTACAAAGATTGATTTATGAAAAAATCGATCAATCTGCGTCCCGATGGAAATTCGAATTAGACAGATCGGTAGAGCTCATTGAGCGCTTCAATTTTTCGTCGTTAGAAGAATTGAATATATAATGGATGC
>JAJGQD010000384.1:0-15307 GCA_020882685.1 Aphelinus atriplicis
TGCTACGGCCCCGCCCCGCGCCGATCGCCTACTTGCTTCCTCTCTACCATTCGCGCATTCTCTCTCTCTTCCTGCTCGCCGCTCGCACCGCCGTACCTCGCACTGCTCTACCCCGCTCCATCCGCCATCCTCCGCACACGGGCCATGAAACAGATAAGGAAGAGTCGTTTAGCCATGAACAATCGACTCTTCCTTGATCTGTGGAGCGGACTATCCAGTGCACCCCGACGGTTTCAACCGTCACACATGTTCGACTCTGGGATATCAGAGAATATATGGGCCCTGGCCTTAGGGGCTGCAGTGTACGCTTTCAACAGGACGCTACACAGTGGCAATGAAATGATTACATCTTGAATAAAATTTGTTCCTGATCATCACTTTGATTGGAGTCAGATAAAAATATTTGGATGTGTTGCGTACATTATCCAAAGAAATAAGGTCCCAAATTTTGCCCAAAAGTGAAAAGGGTTGTATTGGTAGGATATTCAAAAACGGAATACCAATTCTTGGAACCATAGGTGGTAAACTTTATGAAAGCAGAGATGTTAAGTTCAACGGAAAACTTGTGTATAGAGATATATACAAGAAAGACAGTGTAAAAGATTGGCCTGTTGAACGAATTGATATTGGCAGAGAAAATTGGTTTGTTGAATTTAAAGAAAATGAATCTGCTAAAGAACTGGTAGACATGGTTAATGAAAATTCGAAAACGGAGAGAGTATTAAAACGTAAGCGAGGCAGACCTAAGAAAATTGATGGAAAAAGAACAAAACTGGACGTTAGGGAAATACAGAGTGCAGAGAGTCCTGATGAAAAGGTAGATGAGATATCAAAAGTGATGATGGTATTCACTTTAATAAACAGAAATAATGGAAATGGTGGAAAAACTATGAAGACGAAGTCTATTATTTGTTGCGTGCTCATATAAAATAGGATCCGACATCCTATGGAGAAGCTATGCAGTCAAAAGATCATGTACAGTGGCAGAACGCTATTGATGATGAGTTGAAATCAATGGAGGAACATCAAGTCTGGAATTTGATAAATCGGCGATTCTAGGAAAAAAATGTCAAGAAACCAAATATAATTGATTCATTGTGGGTACTGAAAAGGAAAGTTAATGCTAATGGGAATATTAAGTTAAAAGCAAGATTTGTAATCCGAGGATTTAAGGATAAAACAAATTACGATTTGAGGGAGACTTATGGTCCAGTCTCTCGACTCCCACTTGTCAGAGCATTGTTTGTCATTATTTACAGGTTCGATTTGAAAGTAGTTCAATTGGATGTTAAGAGTATTCTTGCATGGAACCCTGGAATCAGAAGTGTTTATGGAGATTTCAGAAGGAACTAAACACTCCAAACAAGAAAGGTTGAATATGGTTTGTCTGGTGAAAAAAGTATTGAATGGTTTGAAAGTTAGTTCTAAAAGGTGGAATGAAAGATTTACGGAGGTTGTTTTATCCATACGACTGGGAAAATGAAGAAAACGAACTAAGTATATTCATATGGAGGGAAGAAGGAAAGTGTTCGATTCTGTTTTTATATGTTGATGACATAATAATGATAATCAATTGCAAAAATAAGTTATTTGAAGTAAAAACTGCAAAGTCAATTTAAAATGATGGATATGGGAGAACCAAGAGAGTTTTTTGGTATTAAGATCAACAGAGATGAACGGAGGAAAATAATGAAGCTCAACCAGGAGCCATATGTTGATCAGATTTTTGGAAAATATTGTTCGGAAACTTTTACAAAGGAAAACTCCTATGGAAACATCTCGAGCAGCAAATAAGAGACGTAGAGATTGTGAAGATTCTTACGATCAAGATGTTTTGGTGGAATTTTCGAATTTGGGAAATGCTACTTATCAAGAAGCTGTGGGGAGCTTATTATATTTGCGAATGCCACAAGGCATTTTATAGGCCGTCAATGTACTAAGCAGACATCAGATCAATCCAACGGTGGAAGACTGGAATATGGTGGCCAGAGTATTAGGATATTTGAAACGAATAAGAGATCTGGGTTTGATTTACAACGGAGAAATGGATGAAATTGAAGTATTTACTGACGCTAGCTTTGGTGACTGCAAAGATTCACAAACCACTAGTGGCTATGTGATAAAGTTGTTTAATGATGCGGTGGCGTGGAAGACCCACAAACAATCGTATGTTGCCTTGTCAACATACGAAGCTGAATTTGTTGTAATGAGCGAAGCGTGTCAAGACACGATAGGATTGTAAAATTCACTTAGAATAATGCTCGATAAAAGTTTCTCCCCGATTAGACTTTGGTGTGACAACAAAGCAGCAATATCCTGCACAAGAATTGATGGTGGAAATAAACTCAGACACATGGTGGAAATAAGATCTAATTGTGTGAAAGAATTTGTGAAGAAAGATTTTATTAAGGTATCTTGGAAAGGTTCAAAAGTACAATTGGCTGATATCATCACTAAACCTCTGCCTCTGGTCTCACATGAAGATCTAAGAAATAAAATAATGAATATTGATTCATGTACTAATAATGTTCTTTTCTGTCTTAGATATTAACCCATGATAACTAAATGACTCGCCTTGGCAATCGACACTCTCTCTACAGATATAAACTCAAGACTAAATAATTGATTGATATCTTACTTAGTCTATAGAGTCTTATTGTGTTGTTTGACTACGATATTAGTATTACAGACTAGAATTGTAAATATTGCTATATGTATAATCATGGAATGGTAGTTTCAAAGATTTGTATTAAATAATGATAGCTGTAAATTGTTTGGGAGGGAGTGTTGAGATATTCAAACTAATATACAGCTCTCATGAGCTACATCGAGTTGACAGTCGTGGCGCTGCTGCGTCGGCGAGACTAAGAGCTCACTTCTTTTCGAGCAACCGGCCGAGTCGGAAGTACAAGTGACGGGTCTATATACATTGGAGGTCAGACTATTTTGGTGGACTTTACGAGGAGTAATTACAATAAAGTGTTTGGACCTAACTGCCGCTAGCCTCTTATTTCTGCGACCCTACCAATTTCCCTTCAATAACTATAAAAACAAAATTGAAAACCAATCGAAAAAATCTGGAATTAATTAAAACTGAATATAATGAAAGAATGAATAATGTGGAATGAATAATGTGGAAGGAGGGAAAAAATGGAACTTCAGAGTCTGCAGAGAACTGTTTATCACAAAAACAAACATAGAAAGCAGTATTTAATCTAAATTGTACATCATGGCATCCAGAAATTGTACAATTCTAATAAAGCTAGTAAAAGATAACAAGTTAGTTATGAAATTGTTTCCATTCCACACAAAATCATTTGATCAATCCATCTTCGTAATATGTCTCTTCAATCCTTCAAGAGAGTCTTCTCCAAAGTTACGGTTCTATTGAAAACTATCTCTCCAGATTTCGAATCAGGATCTACTGAGAAGAATCCCATCCTCTCAAACTGGTAGAAACTGAATAGCTTAGCAATATTTTCAAGACTTTTATCAATATAGCAAATACTTCAGTTTTACTTTTGTAATTTATATCACTTAAAAATCCATTTGGAACTCCATTGGCGTCTTCTGGATTTTTATGTTGAAATAATCTTCCAAAAGTTCTGACTCTAGCAACTACTACATCAATATAGATAACTTGGTCGTAACAAATTGAATGACTCCCCTTGCTTTCTTCGCCTGAGAAATCAGGAACTTGTGATGCTACTGGTTTGTCAGAAAGAAAATTGTTGATGATCAATTTCAGAGGTTCTAGAACAGCCATACGTCGGAGTGCTTCTGCAGTGTTTAGAGTATCTCTAGCTGCTTCGATGCAGGTTGGATAAGCAGTCATCACACTCCCGGTAACACCCATTTGTGCACAGAAATTATTGATACCTTTTGGTGAAAAACCTCTTCGACGCAGAGCTGTGAGTGTAAATAGTCTTGGATCATGCCAGTCACTAACAATGTTTTTCTCAATGATTTTCGCAATTTTTGAGACTACGGTGTAATTCACATTTAACCTTCCATATTCCCATTGTACTGGACAATTAATGTCAAGAGCATTACAAAGCCAATAATAGGAAGACCTTCTTAATTGAAATTCTTTAGTATAAACAGAATGTGTGATGTTTTCATTACTATCACACAGACAATGAGTATAATCATATGTAGGATAAATGCACCACTTGTCTTTGGTTCTGTGATGCTGAGAAAATTTGTTACGATAAGCAACAGGATCTTGTTTACCTTCTTTGAGGGTCAATTTCATTCGTTAAGTGGCTTCTCCTTCACCCACAGCTCATCTTTCATGTCTTGGAAAATTTGTAAGATTTCAGCAATAGGCCTATCTCTCCATGGACTGGGAATGGGATTGAATCCTCCCATGTCACTGACGTTTTGATGACAATTATACGCTAAACCTTTTTTAATGAGCTTAACCACCCATTCATACAAGATTTTAAAATTCTCAGATGAATAAGTAATTTCATATGGTTTATAACCAAGCCAAGTAACCATATCTAAAATTCACGAATTTCTCTCCCTCTTTTTTAGGATTGGTATCATTATAACGCAGATAACAAATAACATGAACAGCAGCATACCCAAAGTTAATGTTTATAGCTTTAGCATATCCATTTGGTTCTGGAGGAAATCATGTAATTACTCTGCCACCTGTGGCAGCGAGATGTTCTTTCAATAATTCTGCAGTATTTGAAGTCACAACATATCCTTCACCAGTGAAATTTTCTCCTGGTTTGTGGAAATTAATTTTGGCTATTTCATCAGTTATTGAGAGCGGCTCCTCTATTTTTTTTGTAACTGATTGGGATGACTTCTCAGTGGCTTCTTGTGGCTTCTTAGCTTCTTTCTATTCTGGCTGTTTTGTTTTTGGAGCACTATCTGCCTCTGTTTTGGGACCTAATAAGTCAAGTAGGTGGACATTAATTTCACTTTTGACTGCTTTGCCATCAGCCCATTTCAATGTTTCCTTTACTTCTCCCATTGAAAGGCCAAAGTTGTAGTGATACCTCTTCTCTGTTATTCCTTGTTCGTGCTTCTGCATACATTTTTATACTCCATTATCAAAGTTCTTCGGGCGTGACAAAAATTCCTACTCCACATGAGTTTTCTAATTCCTTGATATCGAATTTGTCGTGTACATGATACAAAGTATTCCAAAGCACAGTCCAACTTTTCAGTCGAGCCCTACTGAAAATTCACATGTGAAATCTCATGTGAAATATCGAGATCTCGGGTGAAATATCGAGTGAGTTTTCAGAGATCATTTATTTTCTTAAATGCATCAGATTGTACAGTAGAATGTACAGGACTAACATTGAAATTTGGTAACATGTACAAATTGGGATCGATATAATGATCCATGACAAAATCATGATTATTGGAAAATGATGAATTCTATTATTCGTTTCAGATGGAAATAAACTTAGTAGGCCTTATTTCAAGATGACGCCCATCAAAACGTGTCAGATGAACAGCACTTTAGAAAAAAGCAGCGAAGAAATTGATGATCGTTCAAAATTAAATTCAAGCTGCAGCGTAACAAAAATCACCACAAATTCTCTTAAGGATAAGCTGTCAGCCAAAAAAGTTCTAGATCAGAACTTCATTTCTCAGATTACCAAAGAATATGACGAACCTTATGAACAGAAAAAGAGTTGAAGAGGATAGCTCATGTTTATCAAGACACAATCAAATTCAATGACAAGCAGCATATGATGAAAATTACTTGAGTAAGTTCATGCACCTGTGCGAAGCAGTTTTTGATTAAACAGAGGTAGAAGAAGTTGAACTCCGAGAATTGGATGACAATATGATAGAATAAGTCAGGGCAGCATTATCGAACAGAGGTTCTGCTGATAAAGTTCTTGCTGAAGGATTTGGAAGTGAGGAGAAGAGACATGCAGACCGTAGCAGGTTTGAATTGTTTGAATGATGAAATAATAAACTATAATTCTCGGATATTGTGATGAAGTGATAAGCAGTGAATAGATATATGCGAGAAAAACAGCTATGATGGGAAACAGCTCATAATGACGCTCCACAACTTTACAGGAGAAGACGACTAGATATGTCATGAGTGTTAGCTTCATTGACATTTAAGTGAGTAATTCCAGTATCCAACAAACGTGAGATGATCAGTGTAACTCATGACTGTTGACGTTACCAGCTCTTTATCCGCCAGCTCATATAATTCTTGAATATGGAAATTCATCACCTCCTACCATGGAAGTTTTGGATAACTATTTATAACTGGTGTAAGGACAGAATTGATATTGTGATAAAATGAAAACCAGTGATCAGTTATCTGTGAAAAGCAGCTATAATGGAAAGCTCAACATGGACATTTCACAACTTTACAGGAGAAGACGTCTGGATATGTCATGTAGTGATTGCTTTGATGAAACCCGTATCAGTGATTTGAATATTCAACAATCTCAAGATGATCAATGTGGTTAAAGATGGTTGACTTCATCAGCTCATTATCCCCCAGCTTATGATTTACGGATCGGAATTTATTTCACAGACTAGTATGAAAATATTTCATAATCTTCAATACCTAGTGTGAAGACTAAATAAATAAAATGACATAGTGGAAAAATGTTGAAAGTTATACGTAAAAAACAGTTAAAATAATGAGCAGCTTGTGATGGAGTTCGATAATTTTACAGGAGACGTTTAGACATATTATGAGTGTTAGCTTCATTAACACTTCTACCGGTGATTCCTGTATTCAACAATTCCACAACTAGTGTCACTCAAGACTATTGACTTTACTAGCTCATCATCCCTCAGCTCATGATTCATGGATATAACAATTTATTTTTCACAGACCACTGTGAAAGTATAGAATGAAAATTTATTGACAAGGTGAGAAAATGAGGAGAGTTGAAAGTGCCTTAAACAACTATGAAGAAAAGCAGTTTATGATGAAGCTCCACAACTTTACAGACAGAGACGTCTAGACATGTTATGTAGTGTTAGCTTCATTGACACTTCTATCGGTGATTTCAATATTCTACAATTTGAAGATGATAAGTGGAACTCAAGACTACTTGTTGTTGACCATACTAGCTCATTGTCACCTCTAGCAATACTTGAAATTCGGTATTTGGTGAATAATTATGTGATCTTCAATGAAAATTTATTATAATTCACACTCATCTAGAATAGTTTGAACTGAACTGTGGATAGTGCATTCTATTTGTATGTTGATATATTAATTATAATGAATTTCTATTGAAAGAGAAGAGTCGTCGCCTGGGGGGAAAAAGCAACGATCTCAGAAACGCGCTAAAGGAAGATCTATTTCGATTTAAGCGGAATAAAAAGATCTATTTCAAATTGAGCGAAATGAAAAGATCTATCTCGAATCGAGCGAAATAAAAAGATCTATTCCGAATCGAGCAGTATAGAAAGATCGTTTTCAAATCGACTTTTAAAGAAAGATCTAACTCAGATTTTATATTATAGAAAAATCTATCTCAGGGTTAACTTTATTTCGCGGCGTTTTTTCGAGTTCGGAGTTGATGCGGTACGCGCGCACTTGAGTGCGATTGCTTATGTGTACGGAGAGAAAAGATATAGTAAAAATTACCATGTTCTTATAGTAACGCAGGGACAGACGGCCATAATAAGGCTTTCTACATAACGTTCCAGCAAGAATTACTAAGAAAAGCAAGAAAAATCACTAGACCAGATAGAAAAAACCGCTGCCAAGTGCCTCAGCAGTATGCTTTCTCAAAGTATTGCCATTGAACCTCAACTTGCATTAATCACCACTCTTTGAGAAAGCAAAATGAACCTCTAACTCATTTCCTCCACTCCATAGTAACGGTTGCTATGGTAAATATCCGAGCTTCGGTGTTCTTACTTCTTAGTCGTCAACAGTTCCGAAAATGGATCTCTAACTGACTTTTCCCACTCCATAGTAACGGTTGCTAAGGACGTAAACAATGGTTGCTATGGTAAATGTCGGAGCTTCGATGTTCTCACTTCTTAGTCACCAACAGTTCCAAAAATGGACTTCAAACTGACTTTTCCCACTCCATAGTAACGGTTGCTAAGGACGTAAACAACGGTTGCTATGGTAAATGTCGGAGCTTCGACGTTATTACTTCTTAGTCATCAACAGTTCATAAAATGGACCTCCAACTGACTTTTCCCACTCCATAGTAACGGTTGCTAAGAACGTAAACAACGGTTGCTATGGTAAATGTCGGAGCTTCGACGTTATTACTTCTTAGTCATCAACAGTTCATAAAATGGACCTCCAACTGACTTTTCCCACTCCATAGTAACGGTTGCTAAGGACGTAAACAATGGTTGCTATGGTAAATGTCGGAGCTTCGATGTTCTTACTTCTTAGTCATCAACAGTTCCAAAAATGAACCTCCAACTGACTTTTCCCATTTCCTAGTTACGGTTGCAAGCGATATAAACACCGGTTGCTAGAGACATCAACAATGGTTTATACGGGAAAGGTCTCTTTGATTGTTATAGAATCCCATAAATATACAAACCCAAATGATCATTTATCATGAATTATATGGGAACTTATCGAAAACACGCTAGCAACGGTTGCCATGGAATCAAACAACGGATGTTGCTGAACACCGAACTCGGTTCACATCTGCCGGAGACCGACCTGTGTGCAAAATTTCAGGACGATCGGACCATTCCTTCGAAAATTAACGTACGACAAAAAAAAAGTCAGTCTGAAGCTGAATTTTGTATCTCCATAGCAACGGTTGCTGGGAGAATAAACAATGGTTGTTCCAAAATGAATGTCTTATCGATTCTCATCGATCGTCGAAAGAATTCGAGACCCATCGTGCATTGATGATGATTTTTGGAGCTTTTATCAAAAACACGTTAGCAACGGTTGCTAGAGAAATAAACAACGGAATTGGCTGAAAATTGAACTCGACCGAGATTTTGCGGCGACTAACCTGTGTGCAAAATTTCAGGACGATCGGACAATTCCTTCGAGAGTTATCGTACGACAAAAAAGTGCACGTACGTACATACATACAGACATTTTTGGATTTCCATGTTTTTCGACCCGTAGATTACGAAAATCGAGGTCCCGAAGTCCGATTCGGTGGGTCGATTTTTACCCCGTTACAAAGCTTTCTCTTTGAGGAAGCAAAATTACTATGGACTATTGTAAAATTTATCACGTTGGAAATATTCCCTGTGGGCTCTGGCATGTTTTACTAGAAAAAATGGTAATTTTGCTTATAACGAGTGTTGTGCGCATGCGTGACGACTCGTCGAGTGCCCGCGTCGACAATCGTCTGCACTCTACCGATCAGCTGAAGCAAAGCCGATGACGGCGTTCACAGTACCAGGTATGGGGCTCTTCCAGTTCACCAGATTACCGTATGGGGTATCTGGTGGCCCGGCCACATTCCATGAGCTTATCGATGGTCTCATAGGGCCTGAATTAGAGCCCTATGCGTTCGCGTACCTCGACGACGTGATCATATGCACGGAGACCTTCGAGGAGCATCTGGAATGGCTCGAACACATCTTAAAGAAGATATTAGGAGCGGGCCTGGTAATCAACTGGGAGAAGAGCCACTTCTGTAAGTCAGAAGTTAGGTACCTCGGCGTGCTGGTTAACCGTGACGGTTTTAGACCGGATCCGGAGAAGATTCGGCCGATCATGGAGTATCCGGCGCCCCAGAGACGGAAGGCGCTGCAGAGGTTTTTCGGAATGGCTACGTGGTACCGCAAGTTTTTAGATAACTTCGCGACCATCGCCAAACCTCTGACGCGTCTGACGCCAAAGAACGTACCTTACGTATGGGGGGAGGAGCAGGAGAGAGCCTTCGGCATCCTCAAGGGCATGCTGGCGACAGCACCAGTACTGCACCGGCCCTCGTACGACCATCAATTCGTCTTGCAAACGGACGCCAGCGACACTGGCCTCGGCGCCGTGCTCACGCAGACGATCGATGGCGTGGAACGACCCCTCGAGTTTGCGAGCCGCATCTTAAGTTCGGCAGAACGCAACTACACGACTACCGAGCGGGAGTGCCTTGCCGTCGTGTGGGCGATCCAGAAATTTCGAGCTTATATCGAAGGATATAAGTTCAAAGTGATCACGGACCACAACAGCTTGAAGTGGTTGCGTACCTGCAAGAAGCTTGCGGGCCGACTTGCGCGCTGGGCGCTAGAGCTGCAGGACCACGACTTCGAGATCGAGTATCGTAGAGGATCGGAGAACGTCGTCCCCGATGCACTCTCCCGGATGTATCAACCGGATGAGGACGACTGCCCAGTAAGGATTGCCGCAGTCGAGCTGGAGGACACCGCCGACGAATGGTATAAGAGCCGGCGAAAAGATGTGCTGGAGCGGCCGGGCGAATTCCCGTTTTACAAAGTGGTGGGCGGGAAGATGTACCATTTCGACGCAAAAGCCGACCTCGACGACCTGATCGAGGACGACGATGCGTGGAAATTGGTACTCCCGGAGGAAAAACGCCTCACAGCGCTAAAAGAGTGCCATGAGTCGGCATGCGCAGGCCACCCCGGCCGATACAAAACCTTCATGCGCGTGAAGCGGCACTACTTTTGGCCGAAAATGAATAAGGATGTCGCCAAATTCGTGGCGCAATGCGAGCTCTGCCAGCAGATGAAGGTGGAGCAGAGACGGCCGGCAGGACTGATTGGCGTCCGCAAAGTCGCGAAACCGTGGCACACAGTCGCCGCGGATTTCATGGGACCGTTCCCGCGCAGCAAACGCGGCCATGAGCACATCCTAATTTTCATGGACGTGTTTTCTCGTTGGATTGAGGCTATGCCGTTGCGCAAAGCTAATGCGGATCTGGTCAAGCGTGAGCTTAATAAAGTTATTTTGCGCCACGGCACACCGGCATACTTCTTGAGCGACTGGGGAACTCCATTCAAGAACCGCTTGATGGACGACTTCCTGACCAGTCGGGGAATCGAGCACAAGCTCGCACCGCCTTACCACCCGCAGGCGAACCCGGTTGAGCGCGTCAACCGTACGTTTATGACGTCGCTGAAATGCCAGATCGAGAGCGATCACCGCACGTGGGACGAGACCATCGATGAAACGATGTGCTCGTACAACACGTCGGAGAACGAGGCGACTGGCTATTCGCCGGCATTCCTGTTGTATGGCCGGAATCCAACGCCGCCGCTAACGCTTCGACGAAAGGAAGATCGGCAAGCCGCTGAACAAGAGGAAGAACTCCAGCAGTGGATCGAGCGCTTGCATAATTTGGGAGAGGTGAGGGAGATCGCCGCCCACAAATCAGCGCTCGCGCATGAGAAGAATGCGCAGTACTATAACGCGAAGCACAGGGACGTACAGTTCGACGTAGGCGACTCTGTGCTGAAGTTAAACAAAGTACTTTTCTCCGCCGAAAAGGGTGTTACCGCAAAGCTGGCACCGAAATACAACCGAAACTACACGGTCGTCGAGAAGATGGGTGCCAACGTGTACAAAATCGCCGACGAATCGGGGAAGGACGAATCGGTGGTACACGTGAAGTTCCTAAAACCGCAGGTCAGCAACGAGCAAGCGAACGACCAGGCGACGGAAATAGCAGCCGCTACTGGTAGCACAGAGGTGAGTGCGCACGACCCTCCGACTACCAACCCGTCAAATGGTAACGTACCTCGCACGAAACGTGGAAGACCGCGAAAGAACCGATACGTGGCGACCCGAACGCCAGCGGTAGAAACTGCGAGCGAAAACAAGCCAACGCGAACACCAGCGATAGAAAGCGCGATCGAAGAACAGCCGACGCCAGTCATTGAACCGGAATCGAGCCCGGAAGAGCCGCCGACAGATAGCGTACAAGCGCCGGCAGGAACAGCCGCCAGCGGAAAGAAGAAGCGCGGACGCCCGAAGGGCGCAGGAATAAGGAGCTGGATAGCGAGCCAGTAATCCTGAAAAGCCGCACGCGAGCGCAGCGTAAATAACTGCATGCGCAAGCAGAACAATTTTTTTTTTACATGAAATTTTTTTTTAATTTTTGTTACTCTCCCAGTGGACTGACGATAAAGATGTCAAAGGGTAGTACTAACGGGAAGATTTTACAGATGGACCAGGAAAGCAACATCGAAAAGAGCGCGACACCAACAAGCGAGTCGCTGCCACCGCACCCGGAACCGCTCAAGCGCCCAAGGAGCGCGAGCGCACCCGCCGTCAACACCACTTGAAACGTGGTATGATGCCAATACCACCATCGCAAGCACAGAGGATGAACTGGAGACAAGCATAGTGACGGTGGTAGAGGCGCCATCCAACAACAACGCAACGCAACAAGTGGAGGACGACGTAGCGGCGGCAATGGACAGCGTGCACGTGAGTGCGGAGGACCGGGCGCACGCAAGTGCGGAGGATCGAGCGCACGCAAGTGCGGACGAAACGCACGCAAGCGTGCCGAACATCGACGCGTGAACGCAGACGCGCAGGACGACGCTACTGCGTCAGCCCGGGTGCAAGGAGCACAAAGATGGGCAAACGCAGGCAGGCGCCCAAGCCCAGCCTCCAACGCCCAGCCACACCAAGAAAACACCATCGGAGCGCCTAGAGGAGGCGGTGTGCAGGGCGGAGGAGGCAGCCACCCGAGTACAGGAGCTCGGCGAGGCTTACGAGAGTGCGATTGAGGAGGCCGCCTACGCCCTGCGCAGCGTACGCCGCTTCTTCGGTGACGCGGCCAGAGAGCGGCTAGCGGCGCCCACAAGAGTCGTCGTCGAGGCAAAAGAAATCCTCGACGACGCAAGGATCGCCGCGCGCAAACGGCGCGAATTGAAGGAGCGCGAGGAGGAGGCGAGGCGCAACGCGGCGGTGTTGGCCGAACAGCTGCAGCGGTCGCGGGATAAGGCGGCTGAGGAGCAGCGACGCCTGCGCGATCAACTGGAGGAGGCGCAGAGGGTGCTCTGCGGCAAAACAGAGACGCAGGAGCAGCGCATAGCGCGCCTGCGCGCCCAACGCGTCGGGCGTCACTGCCCCATCTGCGGGTCGCAGGGCACCGGCAACCCCGACCGCTGCCATGAACGCCAACTACACCACCTGGTGCCCCACCGCGTACGCGAGTACGAAAGGGAGCAGAAGGAGAGACGCCGGCAGGAGCAGGGGAAAAACAAGCCCCAGCCGGACGAAGAAGACTGAGCGCACGCAAGCGTGCTGAACGCACACGAGGTGCGAAGCGCAAGCAGCGCGAAGAGGCATGTCAGCCGTAGAAAGGCCTAATAGCCACATTTTTTCCTTTTATTTTTTTAGAGATTAAGTAGTTCAGTTTATAAAGCTAATCGAAGGCTGTAAAGTGGGTAAATAGCCACGCAATCAATGTAAACATAGAGTCGAGTGGAGCGCGAACCACTATAAAAAGCTGCCAAGTCATGATTATTTTTTTTGAAATGAATTTTAGTTCACTTAATTTTGAGATTTAGTAGTTTTATTTGTTACATTTTCTTTCTTATTAAAGTCATTAATTAGTTGATAGTTTGGTTATTCTCTGAAATCATAGTGAGTTTATAGTTTGTACAATTTTGTTTGATTTTCTGATTAGTCCCTTTTGATAAAGATTTACATTTAGTTCTTAGTAATACAACCGTTTAATTGTTCTTGAATTTAGCCAAGAAGTTGTATTAATTTGCGATAGCGCACACGTGATGCGACAGAGCGCACGCGTTAGTTAGAACGCACACAATGCGATTAAATCAAATGTGATTGCGGAAATGTGATACCGATCACGCGCCGACCGATTCGCAGGGTAAGGACCCGCCGCAGATATTTAGCCTGCGGCCGAGTAATAGCGGCCGCCATACAAGGTAAGAGAGAGACAGATTAGATTAGATTAGATTAGATAAGTTTATTTATGTACATTATGTTGTACAATAATATAAAGAGTGAAAAAGTATACAAAAGGTAATAAAGCAGAAATATAATACAGAGTTGACTTAAAAGTAGGCGAAGTGAATTATGTAAGTGTGTTAGAGTGAGCGGATGCAGCGAGGATGCATGAAGAACAATATAAGAATGCAATAGTTGGAATGTGTTATAACTAAGAAACTAAAAACTAAGAACTATGGGTGATACCTTCGCGGTCAAAAATATATTTGAAGATGTGGTGCTTGAACATGGCGAATGAGTCGATGGAGCGAATATGACTAGGGAGATTATTCCAAATGTAGGTCGAGCTAATGTAGAATGAGTCCCTAGTCGACTCCAGTCTGAACGGAGGGACGACAAGGGGCCTTTGACACACACCCCTCACAGGCCGATGGCTGGTGTAGAGCTGATAGCGATTCGCAAGGTAGGATGGCCTACCACTTGCAAGGATTTTGTAAACGGAGCATGCAGAGAAATACTCCCTGCGTCCAGAACTAGTAAGCCAGCCAAGCTGACGCCTGTAAGGAGTGATGTGCTCGCGCCTCTTTACACCATAGATGTATCTGATCCCCGTATTAAGGATACGCTGAATGAGGAGATCCTGCTCATTCGATAGATCGGAAAGCACTAGAGAGCAGTAGTCTACCACGGGAAACAAAAGCGCCTGAATAAGGTGCTTTCTAAGCGCAAGGGTGGTGCTGCGCCTGAAGTGGTGGAGGCGGTACATGAGTGAGTTAGCTTTTTTGCAGATGGAGAGAACATGCAGTTTCCAATTCAGTTTTGCGTCAAGCACCACACCAAGGCTACGTACAGAGGATTCGATTGGGACCGGGGTGCCATTTATCACTATTGAGTGGAATTGTGCCGATTTGGATAAAGCATTGACATAGAAATTGGTCCCAAAAACAATTGCTTTGGTTTTATCAACATTGAGTTTAAGATGGTTAAGGGCGGCCCACTCAGCGATGCAAGAACCAACACTGCTTAATGCAGCGAGCGCTGAGTCAAGTTCAGATAGGGCGCACTGCAGATACACCTGAAGATCATCAGCATAGACTATGTACTTAAAGCCAGCTGGGAAATGTATGGCCACGTCACTTATATAAAGGGCAAAGAGCAAGGGGCCGAGAACTGAGCCTTGAGGAACGCCACAGTTGACGTTGCGGAAGCTAGAGTGGTTGCCGTTCCGGTCCCTTACTGCCTGCCTCCTGGCGTCAAGGTAAGATCCAAGCCAGCGTAAGACACTGGATGAAAAACCCATGTCGGAGAGCTTGCGCAGTAGCGTGACGTGGCAGACCGTATCAAAAGCCTTGCTGAAATCAAACAGGAGCATCGCAGTCACCATCCTTCTGTCCCTGCCCGCAGCGGATGTCGTCCGTAAGTTTAAGTAGAGCAGTCTGAGTACTGTGACCGTTTCGAAAG
>JAJGQD010000385.1:0-15098 GCA_020882685.1 Aphelinus atriplicis
CGCAAGACATCGGCGCAAGTGCCCCGACATTGGCGCAAGTGCCCCGACATCGGCGCACTGCCGCGACATCGGCGCAGCTGCCGCGACATCGGCGCAGCTGCCGCGACATCGGCGCACTGCCGAGACATCGGCGCAAGTGCCCCGACATTGGCGCAAGTGCCCCGACATCGGCGCAACTGCCGCGACATCGGCGCACTGCCGCGACATCGGCGCAGCTGCCGCGACATCGGCGCACTGCCGAGACATCGGCGCAACTGCCCAGACATCGGCGCAATGCACGCATCTTGGCGCAGCTTCCGCGACATCGGGGCAATTTTTGCATCCCGGCGCAGCTTCCGCGACATCGGGGCAATTTTTGCATCTCGGCGCAGCTTCCGCGACATCGGGGCAATTTTTGCATTCCGGCGCAGCTTCCGCGACATCGGGGCAATTTTTGCATCTCGGCGTAGCTTCCGCGACATCGGGGCAATGTTTGCATCCCGGCGTAGCTTCCGCGACATCGGGGCGATGCACGCATCCCGGGGTCAGTGCGCCAAGTCGCAGGGCAATTTTTGCATCTCGGCGTAGCTTCCGCGACATCGGGGCAATGTATGCATCCCGGCGCAGCTTCCGCGACATCGGAGCAATGCGCGCATCTCGGCGCCAGTGCGCGAAAACGCGGGCATTGTCAGCGTCCCTGCGCGCATGCGGCGACATAGCGCGCATGCAGCGGCATATGCACCCATGCGGCGGCGGTACATCAAAATTCGCACATTGCCAGGTGCAGTTCGTGTATGTAGCGTCAGAAAGCGCATGCAGCGACATTGCGTGCATGCGGCGGCGGTGCACCAAACCTCGCACAATCTCAAGTGCAGTTTGTGTGTGCAGCGTCAGGACGCGCACGTAGCGTCGGTGTACCAAATTTCGCACAATCTCAAGTGCAGTTTGTGTGTGCAGCGTCAGGACGCGCATGCAGCGTCGGTGCACCAAAACTCGCACATTGTCAGGTGCAGTTTGTGTGTGTAGCGTCACAAAGCGCATGCAGTGGCTGTGCACCAGTCCTCGCACAATCTCAGGTGCAGTTTGTGTGTGCAGCGTCAGGACGCGCACGTAGCGGCGGTGTACCAAACCTCGCTTATGTCAGGTGCAGTTTGTTTGTGCAGCGGCAATGAACGCATGTCTCGGAGCTTGTTAGCGTTACTCCGCGCATGCAACGTCAACGGCGCGAGCGCTGCGACATTGCATTCGGGCTTGCCTTGGAGTGGTCTTCGTATTCGGGACCTCTTCGGACTGGGCGCGGGTGCGGCCCGGATATCAAGGTTTGTGGCCGACGCGCGCGAGTTACGTTCAGCGGCACGAAATCTAGCGTTCGAATTTTTTTACATACTCAAAATAGTGCGGAAGTCTCGGACTCAGTTCAGCCCAAGTTTTATTCAGTCCGACTCCACTGCAGCCACTGGGCATGTATCAGGACATTGGAAATATTACCACTGTGAAAGCACTGTGAGAGTCGCCGCGATATAGCGGTTGATATCTGACGCTCGTGGCGGCGGCGGCGGCGGCGTCTGGCTCGGGTTTTTTTGCCGCTCGCCCATCTCTCAGCACTCGTGTGCGGCGGGGATCCCCGTTCAATTTCGCCCGTGTCATTTCGCGCGTCCGTTGGGCCGTCGGGAAAAACGCCCCGGCGCATAAACGGGCCGCAAGCTAGACGCCTCCGAGCAAGATAGAGGGACGGACAGGCCGCGCGCGGGCGAATTCAGCGCTGCAAACAAACGAGATTACCCTCTCGAGCCGCCCTAGCTCTCTCTCTCATTTCTCTTTGGCCCGCAATTTTTCAATGTCAATTTCGATTTACACGCGCGGCCCGCAGCCGGGCGAGTGAGACGACCCGGACGCGCTCCCGATGAAATACAGCATAAAATTGCAAAAGGCCCGCATTCACGGCGCACGTATATACACGTGTATAACCCGCGGCACGCGCGCGCACACTCGCGTTTCGCCAATACGCCGGCATCGATCAACTTCGGCTTTCACGTGATTTCGCAGATTTTCGGCTGATGGTTGGAACTCGATTTTCACGCACTTGCTAACCGAATGCTGCGTGCGCGCGCGCAGCCGAGTCATTCAATTTGCGGGCTGGCATTCTCGTTACGATCAAACAAAGCCGCACCCCTGCATCCCCCCCCCTCCTATCCCCAGGACGTATTGACTAGTTGTGTATCATGTTTTCAGGGTGCAAAACCGTGTTTGATAATGAGCCATTATACATGGAGTTAAATTTTATTGTAACGAAGTAGATTGATAATTTTCCATAACTGTTATACTATTCGATCCTTGGATGGTTTTTATATATGTACCAATAGATATGATATTATTAAGTTTGAGTTTTTAGTTTCCATTTCATCGAGATTCGAGTGAACAAAAAGTGATTCTCACAGCACCGTAATAACGTAATATGAAATTATTCATTATTTGATTATGAATTCGATGGAGAAAAATTCTAGCATAATTATTTTCAATATTCTACCCGATCATACAAAAAGCGAAATTGTTCACATTTAAGTATCCGATATATTTTTCAATTTGTTCGTTTCGAACTTAGATAACAAGAATTCCAAATCAAACTAAATTATATAGAAGTATCAGACGATCGAAAATCAAAATGATCCTGTAATGAACATATTAGCATGCGTATATAATGTAAGTATATCGTACATTTTGAAATTCAGCGTTAATTAACGCAATGCTATCTTTACAGCTGTTCCTATTCCGTACGAACAATCTGATGAAAAATAGGGTAGTATGAGCGTGGATGTATCGAGCTGATGTGTTTTGTCCCCTTTGATCTTAGCCTGCATTATGAGGATAGCGATTCAACGCAAACCATGCAATTATAACATCCCTATACGGACGCTTTGTGTGCGGGATATTTCATGAATTCCTTTGGTTCCGATAAAGTTCATTGAAAATTGCTTTGCGGCGTTTCCAAAAGTTTTTCAGTGAATAATAAAATTAACTGTTTTGTTCGTATTACTATCAACCCAACAAATTAATTCATCCATTTTCAAGTTCATTTTTGAGTTCATTGTCCGAAAAAATGACAATAAGTGAACAAAATCATTCTCGAAATTGTTCATTTTCTATGTAATTGCATGGCAAGATGGAAATATACAATCGGAACTCAATTGATAATATTGTAGGCACATTGCATGTTACGTACCACCATATGAAAACGCATAAAAAATGCTGATAATGGGAACGACGTGATGCCGACGTATTATTTAATAAAATTCATGCATCCAAAAAGGAACATTCAATCAATGCTGTTGTAATGTACATAAACGATCCGAGTATAACAACGCAGTACCAAGAAGATAAAAGCCGGAGATGCACAAGGAAAGATGAGAAAAGGGTCGTATACATGGGAATCCCGCATAGTGCAATTTCGCCGGCGGCCCTTTGGAATAGCCCTTCAGCCGTTGAGCCTGTTTCTATATAGCGCGTCATGGAGATTTTCGTCCATTATGAGGTTAAACGCAATATCCTGCATATTCCACGGAAAGCTGGATCTTTACGATCAAATGGCTAATCCTCTCTCCCACATTCAGCTTTATCTATTTGGCTCTGCGTCAATGCTCTTTTCACGCTCGGGTTATAGTCCATTAGGGTTGACGCTATATTTTAAATTATTCATACCAAGAAATTTCCTACTATACTGGGGACAAGTAAATCTAAATTTCGATATTTTTGTTTGCGATGGTTTACAGAACGAATGAATGTTCAAAATCATTACCGTATAATTTCCCGACGACGCGATTGTTTCACCTATAACCACCAACCGATTATTTTAGAGACAAAAATACCACCGTCTATACGATTCTCGTATGAATTTCCAAATCTCACGCTCGAAAGACTGCCAACGACGACTTTGGAAAGATGTATTGCCCGCGCTCGGGGGGAATATCCACGATTGTCTCGCGCTGATATGTCACGTACAAGAGCGCGAAACACCTTTTTCGCCCAGCCCGGCGCTCTCCGCAATTTTCCGGGGACAAGGGCAAGAAATTTCACGATTGCCAAATTTGCCGAGCGGAAAAGAACGTCGGATGACACAGATCGCGGTTTGAAAGCAAGAAACTGCTTCGCATTCGAGTCGCGCACGGCGAACGAGCGGCGGCACGTCGGCCCCCAGCTCGTGTATACGCGGCTGTATGACACACGCGAGAACAGGAGCGTCTAATTTTTGCTGAATTGGACAAACGAGCGAGCTGCTCTGTTCGCGCTGGATTTTTGCCCCGGTACGCCGTACGTACACACTCGCGAATCGCGTCGGGGTGGCTTCGTATGGCTTTGAATATCCCGACTAATTGCGAGTGGCGAATCTCAGCGGACACTCTGTTCGCAGGGGGGATCACTGTAATGGAAGGTGAGGATATTAAAGAGGACTCGCGAGAAGCCAGAAAGAGACGATGGCTTCCTCCCTCCGCCTCTATCTGGCTTATATTCATGAACATCTCGAAGCGCGAGTGAATCTCATTTCGTCCGAGTACATGGTATATATACGGATGAAGCTGCGAGGCATCTTGCGGAGCCTCCATAAGCCATTGCATAAAAGCGGCTGCTGCTGATGCGAGCTGGTGGGGGGGGGGGTGCGGCTGCGGCGAGGATAAAGCCTCGCGGAACTAATAAAAAGATTCCTCAAACAAAGCGCGCCAGGCAGGTAAGTGCGCCCACCGGTGAGCAGTTACGTGCAGTATATATATACACGCGGGTGGCTCGAAATGCTCGTGACTGGAAAGTATCGAAAGCTCGCGGCGAGGGCAGCGTCTGGGCCGAAACTTGCTGGGAACTTGAACAGCCGGGCTTGCGAGCGCGATATATATATATATATATATATGTATACACACACAGAGCGGGTTAAGCGCGTTTGCTCACGTACGCGGGGCTGGCCGGCCGATGGGGAACTTTGACCGCGATTCGATTGGGTCCTCATTAGCAAAATCGGCTGGCGCTCCACCTGCGCGGCGCACACCCGCGCGATTCAAGCTGATCGGCGAGTTTTATCGCGTACATACGCTCGTCGAGCTCAAACTTTTCCCCGGCGCGATCCGCTCTTCCACTGCTTGTACAGCTGCTCGTGGAATTTCTTATGGCTCGAGAGAGAGAGAGAGAGACGGAGCGCCGGGCGCACGATCCCGAGATGAGCGAGCTCTATCGGGAGCCCTTTGTTTCGCTGCGCGGCCAACAGCTTCAGCCCGTTAACGTATTTATCCAGTTAAATTCTCCTCCTACGTACACACACACACGTGCGCGCGTGCATCGGATGTTTCGGCAAAGTTTGCTTCGCGCTCGACTCGCGCGGTAGAGGAATAGTTGGCTCGAGTGTTGCTCGCGCGCGCGAGCATGTTGTTCCCTCTGATTTAGATCCGCGCGCGCCAGCGAGCAAACAATGGTCAGCGTCTTGGATTCCTCGACTGTTCGTCTCCTTATGCACTCGACTCGACGTACACCCGCCCTCGAGGTTATGCATTTTTATACACGCGAAATCCTCCGAGTGTTTGCTCGTGTTTTCGCGGTCAGCGAGAAGTAATTATACCAATCGAGCTCGGAGCGGATAAACACTCGGGATGTGCCGGCTCGAATCGACGCTCTCTGGTGTCGATTATCTTTTGAGCCGCGGCAGCTCGAGTGTATAGGAACACGCGCGCACATCAACGAGAGCACATGTTGCACAAGCAGCAGCCGTGCTAATCTGTTTATTGACTCGCTGCCTGCGCCTCCCTCTCTCTACCTCCCCGACTGCAGCTCGCCCCGTATAAGAAAAGCCCGCCACTCGGCTGCCGCTAACTCTTTGACAGTAATTAAGCGCTGTCAAAGAGTCGCCAGCCGAGCCGCGGTCGCAGCCGGGAGTCGTTTAGCCGAGCAATTTGCAAGAGACATCAACTGGTGGAAAAACGCGCCGATTAAGCTCTCGCGGCCTCAAACGAGAGTAATGTCACCCCGTGGCTGCTCCCTCGTACGTGTGTGTGTGTGTGTTGGCCCGCGGCGGGCGCATCCATCGAGAGGAGAGCAGCAGGAGGTGGAGGAAAGCTGCAGCCGCGCCGAAATGTACATTTTCACTTTGTTTCCCCCCCAGAGGCGCGCGCGCGCCACGAATTCATCAGCCGCCCCGAAATGCGCCGAACAAAAATACACCGGTGGGACAGAGAGAGAGGGCTGTGGGAATAGGAGGCCGCGCGGCGCGAGAGAGGCGAAATTGTCGAGAGCAATTTCGCCCCGCGACAAAGCCGCGTGTATAGACGCGGCTTCTTTGTCGGGCCCAGGCCGCGCCGAGGTAAACACCGGCTAATCACGCCCCATTGTCGACGTGTGCACCCCATCCGATACGAGATGCTTGCTTGGTAAAGCTTGGCCGACCCTTCGCACGCGCCGATCATCCGCCAATAAAATGTAAAACAGCCGCGTATACACGTGTCTGCTCGACAGCTCTCGCCGCAGCCGTGCGCGCGTAACTCGACTCGAGCCGATTTTTCCCCGCCGCATTTGCACCGGAGGACGTGTGCAGGATCTCGCGCACGGTATATTGCCGCCGCCGCCGCCGCCGGCCTCCTACCTACTCTCTGCTCCGTCTTGTGTTTCGTCTTCGATTTCCCGCGTTCTCTCGGCTCGAGCTGTGCAGTTGCCCTCTTTCTCACTCTCTCTCTCACTCTTGCTGTCGCTTTTTTTCCTGCACGCCAACGCCTCGTCGACACCTTTTGTTACGCGCATCCACCACGTCAACGACGTCGTCGCCATTCTACTTTTCCTCAAGGCGTGCCGAGGATGTATCGGGAAACCCGAGAAACTCTCCCCCAACTTCCCAGGCCAGTTTCTTTTTCTTTTTCCTCCTTCTCTTTTCGTCTCTCCCGCGCAGCTGTGTATGTATGTATATGTGCTCTTCTATCTTCTCGTCGTTCACTCGATGCTGTACGACGAACTTTTCGCAAAAACATCCCTGCCACTGAAAGCAACTCCCGACAATTGGATTTCATAATTTTCACATACACTCACATAACCGCAAACGTATACTGCACGTTTTACATGAGCGTAATTTTTTCGAAAACATTGTACGACTTTTATTCATCTCCGTTTCGGTGAACATTTTGAGTGACTATATTTTATTTCTTTCTTTTGTTACAAAAATGTCCAAATGGATGCATTATCAAGAGAAATGTAATGCAAAAGATTTGTGTTTGCATAATTTTTTGTTCGTTCTTATGTTATCCGGTGCGTGAAACGCCATCTTAAGCATAAGTGCATTTTTTAAATAGCCTTAGAACGTGCACTCATTACATAATAGAATATCATGTAACTATAGTGCGTAGAATGTTTGAGACGCGCGTGGACGTATCCACGAGTGGCCGGCGGCGAGTGTTATACACGTTCACACGTGGGGTCAAAATAGAACGCACCAATTGCGGATAAGATAATTTTGATCACAATGGGAGAAAAGTAGGTCTTTTTCTCCCTGGCGTTCGCAATGACCGCATTTATTCTCTCTGGAGACGAAGAATATTGTAAACACCCATTTCGGCTACTTCGGTACGAGCGAATTTACAAAATCGTTTAATCTTGCTCAGCTGCATAATATTTTATTAACCGAGGCCTCTAGTGCTTCAAAAATTGTTATCGATCGTCACGAAATCTTTTGGAATAATTTTTAAGTGCCCAAATGAGTCATTCCTACAGGCCTTGCGGTCAAACAATTCGATTGTCGTGAGCTATGCTGACAATCATTATTTATTTTATGCAGATTGTGGCATACCTATGGGTATACGTATAGAATCAATAATTATTAACAGAATATTACAGGAAAGCTGAAACGTTAGACCCTGTGGCTGTATCTTACCCTATTAAGGGGGGATATACAGGTCGAACGACAAAAAAATTCGATTTTTTTTTCTTTCATGAAAAGTTAGTAAATTTTCCGTAGAATACGCTCCTGAAACCCTTTCTTCGAAATTCGAACTCCAAGTGTTTTTTTCAAGGGATTGCTGATTGAAGTGTAAGTACGATTTAACGGTAATTTAAAACTTTCAAAGCGTTTTTCTCAAAACTGCATTTTTGGAGTTTATGCCGGTGATAACTCGAAAACTAATTATCCGATTGAGCTGAAACTTATAGGGTTTCTTTATTATAGTATTACCTATCAGATGAATTAAAAATTATTGTAATATTTTCTTATTAAATATGGAAAAATGTGAGAAAATGGCGGGAAAAAAATTGAAAAAAATTGAGTTTTTCGAAAAAGATACGCCAAAAGTGCAAATTTTTTTTTTAATTTTTTTTTGATAATTCATCTACTAACTATAAATGTAATTAATGTAAATTTTTTTGATTTTTTGATTTCCGATCAAAATTGCGACCAGGAGAGCCGGCACAAGCAAAATAGAGGTAATTTTTCAACGCTATCTAACGGCCGCCATTTTGTGAGAAAAAATTTAAAAAAAATATTTTTGTATACTACATGGATCAACTTATAACTGTCAAAAATTTTCGATAGATTTGATTAAAAACTACCCTTGAAAAACGATTTTCAAAAATGAGTTTTTTTTCTCGTTCGACCTGTATATCCCCCCTTAAGGGGTTACATACACCTTAAAATTAATGATTCTTGTACAACAGAAAAAAGTAACTATTTTCAATTTTTTTTTCAAACAAATTTTTTTTCTAGATTCTGTACACTAATTTGAAACTTTTCCACAGAAAATATATCCCAAAAGTGCATTGGAATATTTTATATAGCTATATATCTGTATTAACTCTAATATCACACTTGTCGTAAGATCCAGCAAGCTGAGGTCCACGTATACCACTTTTGCCAAATAGATTATGTTTCTGACATCAATACTCATATCCGGAACCTCAGTCGCTAAGATCCAATCAAGTTTGACCACCCAAGTCTGTAGGCTTATCGAATACAATGATGAAAAATCAAGAAAACAGCTATTTCACTGGTTTGGTCACACGCTTATGGGGTCAAACTTGATTGGATCTTGGCGACTGAGGTTCCGGATATGAGTATTGATGTCACAAACACAATACACTTTACAAAAGTTGTATATGTCATCCTCAGCTCTTTGGATCTTACGGCAAGTACATCACATATGTCAAAATCACAGTTTTGAGAAAAACACATTTTAAAGTTTAATTTCATGAACAAATCACAGTCACTTATGATATCACATAACTTCACTACTGAAATTGCTCCTTAGTATGCCCCTGCTTGATAGGAATGATCAGACACTCCATGCCTGAGTCTTCTTCTCAGCGTGCGAGCTTGGAGAGTTGATGCCTCCACTCGACTATCCATTACACGAATCCTAGTTTCATTCTTCTTGGCAGAATAGAGACTAGCACTCGTACCAGGAACAATACCTAATGCACTCATCACATCTAGAATAACATTAGCACCATCATTACAACTTGCCACTGGGGAACTTCTATTTTTTTTTCTTCTGTACTGACATAGCCTTCAAAACAAAAAAATGAAATCATGAATAAATTTTTGTCTTCAATATTTATTCAAACAATTATGAATTCAAACAGATACTTACTATTAATGACTCAGCAACATGAACTATTCTCTTTTATATTTCTATTTTTATTTTGAGAAAATGAGAGGTTAACCCCAAAATAGCCGGTAGTTGATAATCAAAACAAACTTGAGAGTAAGGGCTATTCCACACTCATGGTTCAGTTTCACACATGAATTTTGAAGGTCTGTTCACATAAAGTATTGTCATTCTTACACTAAAAATGGCGGCACATATCGCTTTGACCAAAAATAGTCAAGACCTTGCCGCGGGAAACACAAAACATTGGCACTCGAGTCATTTATTGCGAATTATATTAAATAAATGTTCTATAGGCTCATGCTTTGTGATAATTTGAATCATGATTGGCAATAGGTAGAAATTTTTTTTTTACAGTTGAATATTGTTTTTTTTTGATAATTAAGCATTATAAAATTGATATAAAATATTTTTCTGCAGAGAAAAAAAATTAAATCAGCGTTGTTATTGAAAATCATCATTTTTGGCGGTTTTTGCCTCAAAACATGACTTGAGTTAATCACGCATAACTTTTTAAGGACGCCGAATTTTTGAAAACGGGTTTTGGCATTCGAAAGAGGAGATCCAAATACATAAAAAAAACATGGAAAAAAAAAATCGATTTTTTTCAATTTTAAGGTGTATGTAACCCCTTAAGCCTCATTTTGATCATATACCCCTGTATATGATCAAAATGAGAATCTAAAACTATCTCACAAAGATTCTTGATTGATATACCAGAACACGAATAGGGAATTTGCATACAAATAATTTGGAGTTTTTTTCTATTTGTAATTGAACTTCGTAAAAATAAATACTGTTTCGCTGAAAAATTAGATTTTTTAATTTATATTTAGATACTCTAACAATGCAAAATAATTCAATAAAATTCAAATGATTCAGTGTCTCGACCGAACGATTTTGATTGGTCAGAGAGCGTGTGACGTCACACTGGCGAAATCACTTGTCGTCTGCATCGCTATGCATAGGTTTACTCATATACTTACGCGTACTGAGTATTTTAATTATCAAACGCTGTGAGATTATCTAATGAATTAAAATGCCAATCACAGTGGACGAAGGTTTTAAGATGGCTGATTCATCAAACTTACCTAAAATTGACGTTAGTATGGTATACGAATATATATCTGCAGATGAACGACATAATGCCCCCGAAGTTCGTGGAGTAAAAACTACATCGTAAGTAAACAACTCAAGCTTACGGTTCATAGAATCATATTTGATCTCCAATCGAATGTCTTTTAATAAAGCAATTATGAATTTAATAAAAACTTATTTTCGATTGTAGCTCTTCACGACAAAATTACGGAGATTCGGCTATAGGTTATGTATGTGTTAAGCGGGATGATCCTATTTGTATATTGAAAGGAAAAATCTGTCCTGAACATAAAGTTAGAGGGAAAAGTTATGATGTGCTGCTAATGATTAATGAAGTTGAAGAGAAGGTGATAAGTGTCGAATGTCTAGATTGTGCAGCTTCCCAAGGTAATATCTCAATGTAATATTGAATTTGTGCAGTAATATGTCAGTGATTAATAATTGTACTGATACTAAAACTTTATTTCAACAGGTGGTTGTAAACATGGTATTGCTTTTCTATTTTGGGCCAACAGGCGTTCTGAGTCTGCTGCTCTAACTGAAGTTGAATGCTATTGGCGAAAGGCACCTCTTTCTAAAATTGGCACATCAAAAAAATTTATCACAGTTGATGAAATGATTAAGAAAGAGAAAATTACTCCATCTAATTTAGATGATAATACAATTTTTTTCAAACAAGTTCTGGAGCAAGCTAAGTCAAAAGAACTCGACAGTCAGCTTTCTAGATATAAGTTGAACCTATCTCTTCAAAAATGTATAAGCTTATCAATTCATCAATTAATTTTTGAATTCTGTGAAGAAAACTCCCAAACAAATTTCATTGTATACGCTAAAAGTAAAATGACTGAAGAAGTGTGTGTAAAAATTGAACAGATTACCAGGGATCAAAAAGATAATAGTTTGTGGCATGAACTGAGGTTTGGAAGAATAACAGCATCCAACATATATGAAGCCAGTCGCTGTGAAACTGCAGAAGGCAGTCTTGTTCATCGAGTGATTGGTGCCAGTAAAGTTTATGATACTATTTATATGGAAAGAGGACGAAGATTAGAACAAGAAGTGATTCATGAGATAGAAAAAAAATTAAGTCTACAGATCAAAAATTGTGGCTTATTTTTACTGCCTTCTTTACCAGTATTAGGAGCATCACCAGATGGAGTTGGATCAGATTTTGTAGTAGAAATAAAGTGCCCTAGCTCATTGAAAACAGTTGAAAACTATTTGCCCAAAGGAATAATCAGTAACAAGTGTAAAGCACAAATTCACTTACAAATGTTAGCTGCTGGTAAAAAGAAAGGATTATTCTGTGTTGCTGATCCAAAGTTTGAAGAAAATAAATTGTTTAGTTATGTATGGATTTTATACGAGTGTGAATTTATGGATCAGATAATCGAAAAAGCTACTAATTATTGGGAAGAAAATGTTTATCCACTCCTATTGAAATCCATTGTTAAATGAAAGCAATAAATAAGTAGATTACATTAGACTGAATTTTCATGTAATTTAATTTGACTAATATTAGTTCAATTTACATTGTAAATACCAAACACTGTAAATATTTCCATCACTCTATTATTTGAATAATGTATTGTTTTTGATTATTAAAGAATAAAAAGAATTGAATATGGAAAATGATTTCTTATTAAATGATACATAATAATATATTTGACAACTGACTTTGGCTGAAAATATTCAATTGCTAAGTTTTAGCTCACTCGTTGATACCATCAAAATGTATGGTCTTCTAAATCAATTTATGTGGCAACTATTCAATAAAATATACATGTATGACATATGTTTTTAGGGTAGAATCTATCAGAAAAGCTAATGATATATTTCAAAATTGAATAGCTATTGATTTAAAGATTTTAAAAATACTGACCAAATCACCGATAGAGTGAAAAACTTGAAATGAATCATTAATCTAGCTTTTCAATTGCTCTAACTGATTCTATGAATCATAATCTATTAAATATGTTCAAAATAAGATAGTACTCCTTATTGATTTGTTTCAAACATATACTTTAATAAATAAGGCAAAGTCACACTTAACAGCGAACAGTGTATTCCACCATTTTTTCAACATTCTCTTTTCACAATGAATCATTCATATTTTTTCACTTCTTCATTATTGGTCTGTTATTTGAGTCATGTATTGTTTTTGATTATTAAAGAATAAAAAGAATTGAATATGGAAAATGATTTCTTATTAAATGATACATAATAATATATTTGACAACTGACTTTGGCTGAAAATATTCAATTGCTAAGTTTTAGCTCACTCGTTCATACCATCAAAATGTATGGTCTTCTAAATCAATTTATGTGGCAACTATTCAATGAAATATACATGTATGACATATGTTTTTAGGGTAGAATCTATCAGAAAAGCTAATGATATATTTCAAAATTGAATAGCTATTGATTTAAAGATTTTAAAAATACTGACCAAATCACCGATAGAGTGAAAAACTTGAAATGAATCATTTATCTAGCTTTTTAATTGCTCTAACTGATTCTATGAATCATAATCTATTAAATATGTTCAAAATAAGATAGTACTCCTTATTGATTTGTTTCAAACATATACTTTAATAAATAAGGCAAAGTCACACTTAACAACGAACAGTGTATTCCACAATTTTTTCAACATTCTCTTTTTACAAAGAATCATTCACATTTTTTCACTTCTTTATTATTGGTTTTTGTAAATTAATTAAAGAAGATGCAATTGTCACAATGTCATTGATATGAGGCAACAACTTACAATCAAAACAAGAATGAGGTTCTAAAATTTTGAATTCCCTAACTCTTCTTATAACTCGTTCAACATGTATCCGGAGACTAGCGATTCGTTTTGTTTCTAATACATCCTGTTTACTACTTTTACTTGATGAAGACACTGATGGTGGACGAAGCAGCTCACAACCTTTTTGACTTAGAATCGTTTGCACTTGTTTAAAACCTCTATCTGCCATTATACAGCATTTTTCTGGTAGAACTTCCATTATTTTGCAGTCTTGGAATAAATTGGTATCGCTTATCCTGCCTCCATACCCAGAGGATATAAAAGTTATAAGTCCATCAGGTGTACAGCCTATTAAATATTTTAATGTGTTGCACTTTTTGTACTCTGACCAAGTTAGTGCTTGGAATTCAGGATTTGTAGGCTTTTCTATCTCTATTTCAAAAGCATCAATGATCATGTACACTTGACTGTAGTAGGCTCTGAAAGCGATAGGTAAATTTTTCCTGACAGAACTTGGATGAGGATGCATTATGAAACACTTCAAATAATGGACTAGAAGAGAAACTGTTTTAGTGAACACACGACTGGCTTGTGAAGTTGATAATCCAAACTGATTTCCAAGTCTACTGAATGAATCTCCTGTCTTAATTTTCATCAAAGTCAATTTGATATTGTCAATACTGCACTTCGTATGTGAATTTAAAAGATTAATTAACCACAACCATTCACTGTCAATTCCAATATACTGTTTTGTATTAACACTTATCAAATATCTCATCACTACAAGTGCTGATTGTTTCATTTTCCTATCACGTTCTTTCTTCTCTTCACTACTAGAATGTTTATAATCACTTGGAGAAGATGTGTTGCTAAGAAACTCGCTGGAAAGATTTTCTGAAAAATCAGAGATAGACGTACTCAAAGAAGGTTGTTTACTTGATCTTGATACAAATTTGATTGGAGAAGTCATTCTATCTACTAAAGTCACTTGATCAGACTGGCAACATGCATTAGATGTTGAAGGTTTCATCATTGTAGATTTACTTCGAACATGGCATTTTTTCATTGAGGTTTGACAACCTATTGTTCGCACAGTAACATCTAGCGTATTACCTGATTCTCCAAATCCAAGTATTTGCTGTTCATCACCGTTACTTTGAGTATGGTCAGTTTCATACGGTACATTCTCAAGATCCATAACTATATTTTTAGCATTAGAATTATTATTACTAGATGAAGAAATTTTCCCTGTTCTGGAGGAAGGTGATCGATGGATCTATACAGGATGAAATATAACAGATTATAGAATTAATCTCTAAGACAGAAAATGAAAACTCATTTAAACATATAGTATCTGGTACTTACAGAGTTTGTAGAATCTAATAGAGCTGATCTGTTGCACCCCAATGATTTCTCTGTCATCACTTTTTTATTTGGAGATGAAACAGCTACATTTGCTTGTGCATTCTCTTTTTGATTTTCTTCTTCAAATAGAATGATGGAAATGTCTCTTTTCCTATTTAATTTCTTATAAGCAGGTCGATGAAGTTCTCTTGATATGTACATACGTTGAGGCTGGCAATCAAAAATATGAGGAATCACACTAGATTTTAGTTTTACTGGGGCTCCCATCAAACAATATCTGACATAATTGTCCA
>JAJGQD010000386.1:0-16126 GCA_020882685.1 Aphelinus atriplicis
ACGAACAAGTGATAGCGAGTGAGTGATTCTGGCTAGTAATTTTATAAAATTTTGTCTCGTCAAAAATTGTCTGTGGGTCAAACTTCGAAATTGCATGAGTTTATGCCAGCCCGTTTCCGTTGTTACAACGGCTTATGTTTACTATTTGCTCGTAGCCTGTATGTTTATCCCGCGGTACATATGTATCTTGTATTCGATAGAAAGGTCGAATACAACATACATAGACCTAACGCTCGCTATCTCGCGTCTCCAGCACTTATCAATTTTCTATCCTTTTTCGAAATTGTTTCATTCCGCGTGGTATCATTCAACGAATGTTTACTCGCTTCTCACTCAGAGAAACTTTTTGTATCGTGCGCTGTCGACTTTTCGATCAGCACTGATGAAGGAAAATTGTCGCTGGTTTTGGGGAAAACAGATTCACCGGTTATAATTATGATACAGTAATTATTGTCGATGTTTGCGGGATGGCACGAATATATGCTCGCTTCGTAGCCGGCGCGGACATGCGGCTCAACAAGGAGAATATATATATATATATATATATATATATATATATATATATATATATATATATATATATATATATATATATATATATTCGGTTCTGACGAACACAAATATTTATTTACTAAATCAAAAGGGGGCGATATTATATACAGGAGGCGACGAGCCTCGGGTTGCGTCTCGCGGGCCGGAGCGAGAGAGAGCGTGAACGCGTGGTGACCGGGAGAGAGAGAGATGAAGAACGAGCGGCACTTACTCGGCAATGCGTGGTGCTCCGGCTGTGGTCGGCGTTCGCTTTCAGCTCGGTCGCGGGCGCACGGGTAGTGAGCTAGGGGACCTCAGGGATGTCGGCTGTCGTCCTTCCTAGGCCGCGGTAGTACTTCGGGGTGGTCTCTCAATTCGATGGCACGTGCTATCGCGCGCAAGGGCCGACAATAAACTGAATCACCTGTTGCGCTTTTCGCTTTTTTATTTTAAATTATTATTCGCAAAACTATTTCCAGCACCTCGATTGCTGGGCGCTAGTTATTACCGCCGTCTTAATTAATCAATTATTAATTCAATGGCCATAGAGCCTAGAGTATGATAACAATAATTATAGCGCGCACGAGGTGGCGAAGCTCGTATGCGCGGGAAGGGGATCTTTGGCTGGGAACGGTGTGACAAATAAAATCAAGTCGGTTCTGTCGAACACAATATTTATTAAATAACTAACATGGGGAGATTCTATACACGAGGCGACGAGCATCGGGTCACGTCTCGCGGAGAGAGAGAGAGAGAGAGAAAGGGCGATTGAAAAACGGCACTCACTCGGCGTTATAATAAAAATTATTAAATTATTTCCTTATTAAAAATAAGGAAAAATCATATGGGTTCACTTCTTCACTGGCTATCCAATGGTGAGCTTGAATTTAATCTTGGAGGAGACCTTCAAGGTCTTTTCAAGGTCAAGATGTTTTTTTTAACTGGAGTGCCCCGTTTTTTCATCACAGTTACTGAAAGCTCGCTCATATGCGTACATTTGACTACATATACAGCTCATTCAACTGTTTACTCCATAAGAATATTACATTTTCAGAATTCACCATGGATAAAAATGGGTTAAGAAGGGAGAAAATGAGAACCGACTCGACATATAAAGCGTATCATACTCCCTGATGAGGAGAGATCTCACAGGGCCTGATTAGGATTGAGGTCTCCAATCTTGACTCAAACTATTTTTGATGTTTGTTCGAGCCAATGGTAGTGTGTCCCAGGGTGCAATGCTCCCAAACTTCCCAGATATTAATCAATGTATCAAGTTTCGAGCTGGCAGTAGTGTCCCAAACGACAATATGTCATCTGAGACGTATTTTCAGTCACTGCACTGCACTTTCACTCTTGGCACTCGATATTACATCACATCTAATCCTGGAAGACACATGGAAACAGCCAATAATATGTATATTTATCAAAACAGACTTTTATATTCCATCACATAGAGTAAAACATGAAATATATGAAAGAATGTCACGGTTCTCGACTTTTCAATCTGTGCTTGGATACTGAAGCAGTAACATCACGTATCCAAGTGACACAAGTGTCACAAATACACTACAATTGTACAAAAATTCAGTGTTAGAATTGAATTTCTACTATAAAGACTTCAACTCTAAACACTTATAAATCACAGCATATGCTGTAAAAGTCAATATTCTTGACTTACAGTTATTCGCTGATTCCAATAAAATTCCTGGCCCTGTACAGCTTACCTGGAATATAAAACAGAGAATCACATTCTCCCATAAAATAGATATTAGCAAAACTGCCAGCTCCAACCACTATGAATTATTTAATATCTGGGGAGTTTGAGAGCATTGGACCCAGGGACACACTACTCTTGACTGGAACAAACATAAAAAAAAATTTAGTCAAGATTGGAGACCTGAATCCCAACCGGTCTTCTACAGTAAGTTCATACGTGAGTAACTATTCAGGGAAAAGTTTAATTTTCTCAGGGTTGTAAGGGTTTGCGAATAACTACGAGTGGAACATTTCAAAGTTATTTGTCAGTGGAACCATGAAATCTCGTTTGGTCCAAAAATATCATGGCGTACATGTTGAAATTGATTGATACTTACTGGACAATTCACCGAGCCGGCGATGGGATCTAATTTCTAGGGTAGAAAGTATTTTTCCATAAAATATCGATAATTTAGAACAACTTTTATCCTCATACATCTTTTGATTTTGTGAATATTTTCAGAGTAAATTAGGCCACAAAGTTGATGGAATTTTGAAACCCTTAAAATCAAGCTACAAGAGAACTGTCTCAAAAATAGATTTATACAATGAAAAATAGTGAATGTTGAAAAAGATAAACGCCAAACGCTCTCCTCACATGCGCGGAACCACGGGTGTACCGTGAACTATAAGCCGCTAGATTGGACGATCATTAGAACGTTCGAGTATTTGACTCGCAAGAAAACAAGTCTTACAAATGAGAACGGGAGGCAGGGCGGCATGCTCCGAATATCCCAGAGCTCATGCCATGGCCGGCCGACGGATGGAACAGAGGAGGAGTGAAGAGAGGTCCGTGTGAACGCAGGGCGCCAAAAACTGTTTTCCCGTCAACAATACGGCTGGAATCCCATTCTACATAAAATAATAAAAGAAAACTGTCTTCGGCGATTTTTTCGATTCGTCGCATAGTTTTTGAGTAAAAAATTCAGAAAGTTGGACGGCAAGTGGGCCGATTCAAAATTCATAATTTTATGAATTCTTCACTCGTAAACTATGCGACAAATTGATAAAACATCAGGAACAGTTTCTATCTAATTTTTTACATGAAATTTGGAAAAGTTTTCTGTTTTTGCAAAATAATGATTTTTAAAATTTTTTTGAGGTTATGTCTAAATGCAGAGGTGATGGAGTTAAACGGACCTTGGATTCGGATTTAGCAACCAAAAATAGACAAGTTGCACAATGGTTTCAAGCATTGGATTTGACAATATTACAATTGTTTAAGGCAGAGGCAAGAAATGAGTATTTCACCCCAAAAACCAACTTTTTTTGTCTATCAATTTAAGAATAATAAATCTTTTATTTAATATTACTTACTAACTAGTTACAATAAATTATACAATGGAATTGACAGGGAGGGAAATAGGTTCCGAAATCTTTAATTGTACTGCAAAATACGAAATATCAAAGACGGGCTTCAATTTTAGAAACAAAAAAACCGTTGGTCGGCTTAATTTTTAATCTTCTCGAACGATACCAAACAAATTCTAAGGTAAAGGCACCTCGCCTTTGGTCACGAGAGAGGGAGGTGCGCTACCGACGGCTGTCGAGCATCTGCCTTTCCAAAAACACGGACGCCTGGCTCCGTGCACCCGTCCACCGTGCATTCTCCACCCCACTCCCACGCTCCCCCGCTCCGATCACGGGGCGTCTATTTGGAAAATTCGCAAGAGATAAAAATACGAAAAATTTCGAGAGAAGCTGTTTTTAATTCCTTTTCATTTCGATAGAGCACGGAAACTATTGATTTCAGATCAAAATATAACCAGCTTTCTCCTGATTTCCGATCAGCCGCACTGCCAAATGCGCCATCGGGGAGACGACTGATCCTCACATCCTTGGAGCATGAATTCATTTCTCTCGCAATATCACTCAATCCACGACGATCAAGGGTTCGATTATCTCAATTACAGATCGTTACTTTATCCACATCCTCCTAGCCCACCGTTGGGTAACTACATATTTTCACCCGAATTTCTGATAATATAATAAATCAATATATCCACAAGATTTAATAATAAATTTTTATTGGTCCGGTTTAGTGGACAAACTCTAAAGTATTGGAATGTATGTATTAAATTATTAAATTATGAAAACTACTATCTAGGATGAAAATATGTAGTTGCCCAATGGTAGGCTGAGGGAATGTGGGTAAAGTTACCACCGGTAATTAAAACGATCGAATCCTCGATCGTTGCGGATCAAGTGATATTGCGAAAAAAATGAATTCATGCTCCATGGATGTGAGAATCAGTCGTCTTCCCGGTGGCAACAATTGACAACGCGGCTGACCAGAGATCAGCAGGATGCTGGTCCGAATCTAGTCCGGGAATCGTGAATTTTCTCTCTCACAATCCTCCTTTTTCGGTCACTATCGAAACTCATTATCGAACTCACTATTAATATCTAAAAAGGTAGCTAGTACATGTTGATTTTTATTTACGCCTGATTGTATTTTGAGTAATAGGTTGACCAAATTATCTTAGCAGCTTTGGACGTTGCGAAATCCATTTTAAGCTTCTGGTCATTTCTGTTCGTCCACTATTGAAGACGATTTCTAAATATTTTTTCGAATAGTTTGCTTACACAAGAGGTGGGACTAATGGGTCTGAAATTCACTCTATCTGATTTTTTAATAGAATGAATGAATATATTTTGCCATTCATAAATTTGAGTATATTGTAATCTATTCCAGCTTATCCCAGATTGGAATCTTTTTTTCTAGAGTGTATATTGAATTCCGCCACAAAGCTCAAAAGTGGAAACCTCAAATTTCACGAACACTCATAAAAAATTTGGTTTACAGCATTTTACAATACTACTAGAATTTTAAAACATTGCGTGTACGTCTTTTTTCGAAGTTCTCCATAGTTTTTTTACTTTCTCAAAGAGAAAGACTTGTGACATGTGTGCTAAGAAAATAAAATATAGAGTTAAAGTTCGATTAAATTACTTTCGAGATCATGCGACATAGTATTCTTGTTATCTCTATAGCAATTGTTGTTCATGTCCCTAACAAACCATTGCTGGGTCGTTTCGAAAATCAGTTCTAGGTCCTTTTGATGTTGGCAAAAAACACTGAGTTCTTATTTCTACATTCGCTTCCCTGCATTCACAACCTACATCTTTATCTATATTTTACTCGACTCGTCACGTGGTTAGGTCTACACCAATCAAAACACGAGTTAACTGGCTTCACTTTGACCTCCATCACTTTTTTATATAAGGATAGCATGCATTTTTCATGCGGAGTTTTTTTGAGCAAGCTGTGACGGGGCAACCCGTCACTGATAGACGGAGAGCCTGCTTGACGACCCGGTCGGTATGGCGCGGCTGCGGCAGGCTGCGGGCGTGTGCTGGCAATTGTCGTTCGAGCCACGAGGTAGCACATAGTTCCTTGCGACAAGTTTCCGTTAGTACGCGAGTGTCCAGGATGGAGCACCGAGAGCTGACACGTGCTGCACCGCCACCGCCGCCTAGCGTCGCGGCCTCGGTGTTCCTTTCCTCCCCCGTGAACAGTACGCCACCGCAGTAAAACGCCGCGATCGTCGGGTTTTGGCACTAGCGTGGGTTTTTTCCCCCCGCCGACCCTCCCGCGATACGAACAAGCGCGCGCGGACGACTCCGTTCGGGTCCCTGCGTGCCGGACATCCCCGCGCAAGATAGCCCGTGCTCCCTTTGAGATAGCCGAGACACTCCTGGCGCCTTTATAGAAATACCGAGAGTGCCCGGTAAAGAGCCAATCCCCGAACATGCGATAGAGCAACGTAACGTCGTGCGAACGGGCACGGGACTACAAAGCATACTGTTGATGTAGTTAGCAGCGATTTTTAAATAACAGAATAAATACACGGATATTGACAAAAATATTGTATTACAGGAATATTTTGCATATGAACATTCCAATATATACAAATGAATGATTCTATTTATCAATAACTTTAACCTCAAATAACACCCACGAAACACATCTTTCATGTAAACGTCACTACATTATTTATAATACGTACGAAGAATACTTATTCTTTTCTTTTTTTTTTTAAATTTTTATTTCAATACTTTCATCTTTTGCTTTCTTTTTAAAGATGCTTTAGAATTTCCATGATGAGATTTTGTTACCTAATTTAGAATTTATTGGAAATGGCCACCTCCAACGGCGATGCACATCTCTGCCCTACGACTTACTGAGTCCCTCTTCCGATCATTTCCTTGTCAATTTCATTAAATGCAATCTCAAGTCTGGCACGCAATCCTTCTTCATCACTGATTTCGGATGTATAAATTTTGTCCTTGACGGCACCTCACAAAAAAAGTCCAGGGGTGTCAATCTGGTGATTGTGCTGGCCACGCCATTGGTCCACCTCGCCCAATCCATCGGTCAGGAAAAAATTTTCCTCTTGGTGTGCATGTTTCTAAGAGTAAATTGCAGAAATCCAAGCGCCGATCTTTATTCCCTGGATATAGTTTCTGATATTCTGTCAAGTGGAATGGCTTTTGCCCGTCTTCATGCAAAATACAGAGCACTGTGATTTAGACCAAAATCCCGGCCAACAATTCTAAAACTAGTGCTTGGATCTCTTGCGAATGTTTTCAAAATATCCTCTTCTACTTGAAGTTGGATTCGACGGCCCTGTAGTCCTCCTTCTCTTCTCGGGAGGAAGGATCCAGTATCGAACATCCGATTGATCACGCGCTAATCACCTGACTCGATGGATGCGCTCGCCTCGGAAATTCTTCTGCATATGCTTGCGCCACAGCAGCAGCATTCTGTTCATTTTCATAATAACAACGCACAATATGGGCATACTCCCTATGATCGTACATTTTACTATGGATGATGAAAATATTCAACACGGTGCTGAAGAATTCAGTTGATAATCACTTTTTCCACTGAATAAAAGGATAGAAATTCTACTAATATGTTGAATTTTTAAATGAAACACGAGCTCAAAGATCTATCAACTTCGACCGTTCAAATACGACTGACTTGAATGTGGATAGAAATAAACATTTCATATTTAAATAACAGATAAAGATGAGAAAATCTGGGTGGAGTTTAGCAGTTAAGTCGCCGAAAAATTGTCCACTTTACCTGTGAACGTGTGCATTCACCAATACCGTTTCTTTTCACGTAGCAGACCTATAATAATAATGGATGACTTATAAGCATAAATGTTTGATTTGTCCTAATATCTAGATTTGACTCTCATTAACCGAACGAGGGTCTATTATTCCAAAAGAAAGGGGCTCTAGTCGCGGGTTACCGATCATCGGTTATGACTGTAACAATCGTTAGCTAGGTTATCATGGGAATGTAATGGCAAATCATTATTATTTCATCAATGCAGTTATACCGTTGAATAAAGCTCGTCATGATGAAATTTGATTCTGAGCTGATCGTAAAATGTGAATCACTATGAACTTCTGAGCTCGATTACACTGCCTAAAGTATCTTCAGATTGACTCTTTCTCGAAGTTTATGCAAAGTCCATACAAAAACAGTATACTTGTAGGATAAATTCTCGATATCACCAGTAAATGAAAGTATCTTGCCGGCTATGCCGAAACAGTCGCAGGTGTGAATTTTTCAAGCCGAGCGGATAGGCGGGGGCCAGTGCATCGTTTATGGCAGGGTTCAAATTTTTCTGTAGTACACTGCGTCTCCGAGATCTTTGCGAGAGAGGACGAGTCGCGCAAGCCAAAACACATGGATCGCATGTGTCTACTTTTCGGTGTTGTCAGTTCATTGCCCATGCATAAAAAAAGGGTGCAAAAAAGTCTCATGAATTTCGATGATACTAGATCATACAGGATAGCTCCTTCTCCATCAGCTGACCTGATTTCTTATTGGCCAACTTTCGTTGTTCATAGCGCTTTAATTATTGGTCGGATAACATTCGTATCAAGTACATTCGATTCAGATTTCGATATTCTATATACCCTTCCTTGGTAAAATACTAACCCTTCTCCACCCTGTATACTCAAGTATTTTTTATAGCCATATGTCTGATAATTTTCACTCGGTTTTCAAATTATTATTGTTATTTCGAGTATCTCCAAGAAACTTTCAGTATCTCGAAACTCAAAAAAATGGACGAAAAAAAGAGTTTGGTTAGTTTTGAAATACTCAAAGTTTCTTGGAGATTGATCACTGATTGGAACAGCCTCATAATTGTTTGTCATTCTCGATTGGGGCTTGGATTTGATCCAATGCGTGGTACGGCTGTTGTTATTATTGTAGAGGCGCTACTGGCCACTGCTATTCGTCTGTGACCGGATCTCACTCGATGTGATCTCGCCCGAATTGTTGTCGTAGGAAGAAACGCACGTACCTATCTCTCAGAGTGGCACTCGTTCCCACTGTGCTCAAGCGGGTGTCACTCATGAGCTGTTGTAGTTGCGCCAGTGTCATATTTTGTAGTTGTTGGGCTAATTAAAACTCTACGTCGTTGATGCTCCTGTGTAGAATTTCTGACTCCGACAATGGCAATTCGAGTCGTTGGATTTTATCCATTTACATCTGGGATCTAATCACTATACCCCATATATCATTGGAGAAGAGATTAATAATCAGCGCAGACAGAAGAGACATAGTAACATGATGGAGTATAAGGAAGACAAGGGAGCTTCGATACTAAATACAGGTGACAACGAGTCGCCACCTGTAAACCGGGACTCGCCAGATTGTGAAATATTGCAATGTAGCCAAATCACTCCTAATAGAACAGTATGTGCTCCGGCGTATAGCAATATGACACGATATCTAACCGCGGAAGCAAGGTCATCTTATTCAACTCTGGAATGGGAAATAGAACCCGAGAATGATGCTTAAGAAGATGGAAGAATTTTTTTATGAGAAATGACGTTGAAACAATAGGGATTATCGAAGATCTGGAAGTCCTATCCACGTGAGATTGAAATTATTTCACGGAAAACTGTATCAAGCTCTTTGAAGGCAAGTTTATATTAACTAGGGAGGTACTCCCCTTCTCGCTCCCCTCGCCAACCCCCCCCCCCGTTTGTTCTTTGAAAATCGATAATTTCAATAATGAATGTAGTAATAATTATAAAAAAAATTATATTTGAAAACAATGAAACTTCAAACTTGAGATTTACATTTTGTTCGATTGGAAAAAATACTAAACGAACGGTTTGAATCAAAATAAAAGCTGAATGTCAGCTATGTTCATGTTAAACGTTTGTTTATTTAGTTTAATAGTGGGTTTAACTTCAGGTTTATGGTGACATGTGTTAGATCACATTGTTTTGGTTCGGGTTTTTCGCGTGTTACATTTCAGATTTTCGGCAGCAGATTTCGAAAAATAGTGCAACGGTTGCTAGACACGTAAACGAAGGGGTGAAAAAACGAGTGAGTGAAGGGGTGAAATAGAGGTGGAAAAAAGGGGGAAAAATGGGGTATCAAAAGGAGTGAAAAAGAGGTGGGAACAGGGGTGGAATAAAAGGGGAAAAAAGGGTGAAAAAAGGGGTGAAAAAATGGGGTGAAAAACGGGGTGAGAAACGGGGTAAAAAAAGGGGTAAAAGAAACAGAAGCCGGGAACAGACAAGTTACATCTAGACCATTATAGTGCAATTTTAGCAGGTCCTGTATGCTGACACCGGTAGAATGATACATCCTAAATTACTGCCCCCGGAACATATAAATAAATCCGCAAGCACTATGAGAGAATCAATATCAGAAGCTATTCTTCCGTTAGATATAACGAAAATAACAGCGAAATTTCGTCCTAAATTTAGCTGGAAAATCAACATTTTGTTTTAAACGAAGCCCAAGATTCGTATTTTCCGATGTCTCTAAATGCATTTAGCAATTGCAAAAGACAAAATAGGGCATACATTAGTAAAAACATAAAGCCCTGATACAAAATTGATAGCTCGGCGAGCTGTAAAATACAGAAAGCTTCAGGAAAACAGCAATAGACATATCTTTATGTAGAATAAGAATTGTCAAGTTAAAACATACGTTTTAGACATGTAATAATAACACAGATGCATGGTTATTTTCCAATAATGCGGAAAAGTCAATTTCCATAACCTGCAAGAATTCACCCGTCCAAACAACTAAAATATCACTCGTAAGGGGGCCGCTACGATAATCAGTGAGAGAATATTTTCAGGCACTGGATAGCATCCAGCAAGCGATCTCAACCACAAAATAGGAGAAATCGAGTCAAGTACCTCAAACACGATTATTATTCAGGCAACATCTCCAGCAGTTCAACCGATGATACCGGCCGTGAGTCTCAGGAGCTTAGACCTAGCCGCACGATAGCACGGGTTGCTGAACTCGCAAAGTGACAATATGCCATATGTTCGAAATCAGATGATCTTGCCCATCCAATGGATGGGAGAAAGATCAGAGTGAATAAAAATCTGTCATTTTCAGAATAGTGATGGAATAAAAATCAATATGAATGGATAAAAAAATTCTTACTTACCCAAGAGAAAGCTTTGTAACAGGGCTGAAATCGACCCAACGAATCGGGACCTCGATTTTCGTAATCTACGGGTCGAAAAAATATGGAAATCCAAAAGTGTCTGTATGTGTGTGTGTGTGTGTGTGTGTGTGTGTGTGTGTGTGTGTGTGTGTGTGTGTGTGTGTGTGTGTGTGTGTGTGTGTGTGTGTGTGTGTGTGTGTGTGTGTGTGTGTGCATCCCGTTTTTTTTCGTCCACGATAACTTTCGAAGGAAATAATCCAATCTTCTGGATTTAGTACTTTAACAATTTAGCACATCGGTTAGTTGTGGCAAGATCTAGCTCGAGTTCAATTTTCAACAAAATCCGTTGTTTATTTCCCTAGCAACCGTTCTTAATGTATTTTCTCACGAATCCTCATGAGTGCTCATTGGGGCTATGAGAGTCAACGAGAATCAATGAGAATCTATGAGATATTTCCCATAATAATCACTGTTGATATTCTTGGTAACCCTTTGTTTATATCCCTAGCAACCGTTACTTCGGAAGCCGGAAAATCAATTCTAAGTCACACTGGATGGCCAAGGACACTGAATTGTTATATTTTCTCTATAGCAATTGTTGGTTGCCTCCTCAGTAACCGTTACAAAGGTTGGGAATGAACAATTTATGACCCATTTCCATCATCTTCAACGGCAAAGGACTCAAAATCTTCCCAATTAGCTCTTTCGCAACCGTTGTCACACCGGGTCAAAATGCTCCATTGATAGAGGAAGTGATATGAATTGAACTTATTAACATATTCCGAAAAAAAATATGGTTAATTTAAACATAAAAAACTCGAAAATTTCCGAAAAAAAAAATTTCTTGATTTTTTTTCGCAATGTTACTGCTGAAAATTCATGCTCTAATTGTTATCAGAGATGATCGCGATTGTTTAAGTTTATCGGAGAATTTTCGTGTAATCATTGAACCACTCCTTTTTACAATAAGGCGGCAAGAACGTACATATTTCACAAAAACCTAAGATAATTTTTTCCTCGGAAACTATTGAGTTGAGCACAAAATATCTATGAACAGAAACATTTTAGAATCGGTCGAAGAGTACATTCAAATTTTTTCATAACCTTTAGAGATGTTTATCAAATGGCAAGGGGTAGAATATGTTAACTTGAATAATTTTTTCCCGGAAACTATTGAGTTGGGTGAAAAATTTTATGGAATAAAAATGTCTTATAATTAATCAGAGAATATCCTGAAATTTTTTCAGAAGGAAAAACGAATTTTTGGAAAATTGCTATTTTTTTGACATTTTAAAAAACCAAAAATCATCTCGAAGGTTATAAAAAATTTTGAGTGTGCTCTTCGACCGATTCTAAGATGTTTTGTTTCTAGATGTTTGTGCACAACTCGATAGTTTCCAAGAGAAATATTAGCTTAGGTTTCTGTAAAATATTTACGTTCTTGCCTCCATATTGTAAGAAGAAGTGGTTCAATGATTACACAAAAATTATTATAAATATACAATTAGAGCATGAATTTTTAGCGGTAACATGGCGAGAAAAAATCAAGAAATTTTTTTTTCGATAATTTTTGAGTTTTTCATGTTTAAATCAGCCATATTTTTTTTCTCAATGTGCAATAAAAATTTTGAGCCCAGATCATGAAACAGCATAAAATTCTACGTCGGAATATGTACAAATAGAATGATTTCAGCTCCGATAACATAGAAAATAATCGCGTTAAAAGTTTTCTAACAAAACGGTACGCTTCAGCGCTATTGGTTGAATAATTTTTTTTTAATTTTTGAAAAATGAATTATAGTATCTACGCTTGTGCAATAGTGAAGATATAGGTTTGGGACGCGTTTGTGGGTGATGTTGAAGTCTCTTTGAGAAAGCATACTTCTAAGGCACCTGGCAGCGGTTTTTTTTTAATCTTCTACAAGTGTTCAAAACCGAAAGAGCTTATAGGGTACATGATCTTGTATAAGGAAACCTCACACGGTACATACGTTTGATCACAAATACACCAATACATACACGATATTGTAACAATACACATAAACAGTTGATTACAAATATATGTATAGCAATATACATGTATTTGTATATTTTATTATATCAGAAATATTATCTACCGTCTACTGTGTATGAAAATGATATTTTTCCAATTTTCTTACATAAATTAGCTTACCAAGGTCAATCAAAAATTTTTTCTACTCTGGGACCAGTCTAGATTCATTAATAACATTTCTCTATGCTAAAAGCCAAACTGCCGCCGCCCTCAAAATCTTTTCCTCCTTTTTTGCTCTTCTTTTTAGCCCCATTTTTCGCCTCCCTTTCTTTCTCTCCCTTCTTGCTCCTTTTTTTGCTCCTCTTCTTTTTTCCATCCCCGTTTCCACCCCTTTTTCCACCTCTTCCTTCCAGTTCACGATAACTCTCGAAGGAATGATCCGATCTTTCGCACACAGGTAAGTCCATTTCTCGCTCGAGTTCAATTTTCAGCAAAATCCGTTGGTTATTTCCCTAGCAACCGTTCTTTATGTATTTTCTCACGAATCCTCATGAGTGCTCATTAGGACTATGAAAATCGATGAGAATCAATGAGAATCGATGAGATATTTCCCTTAGCGACCACTTTTGATATCCTTTGTAACCCTTTATTCACATCCCTAGCAACCGTTACTTACCTCCCTAGCACCGTTACGAAGTTGGAAATGATCAAATTATGACCCATTTCCATCATTTTCGACGGCAAAGGACACAAAATCTTCCCAATTAGCTCCTCAGCAACCGTTGCTAAAGAAAAGAAAAATTTACGGAAAATTTGTTTTCAGTATTTTCAACTGCATAGGATACAAAATCTCCGTTTCACCTGGAGCAACCATTGTTCACGTGTCTAGCAATCGTTGCGATCTTTCTCGAAATCTGTTGCCGAAAATCTGAAATGGAACACGCGAAAAACCTAAACCGAAAAAATATAAAACATATGTCACTATTAATTTGAATCGTTCATGTAGTATTCATTTCAAACGATCAAAATCGAAGTTTCAAATTTTATTGTGTAAAATGTAATTTTTTTCAATCATTACCGTACTTATCATTGAAATTATTGATTTTCAAAGAACACACTGGGGGGAGGGAGGCGAGTGAAACGAGCTGAGGGGTACTCTATAGTAATGATAACTTTTGGTGGGAATGAGATTCTGATCCGGGTGATTGAAAAAAACCGCTGCCAAGTGCCTCAGCAGTATGCTTTCTCAAAGTATTGCAATTGAACCTCAACTTGCATTAATCACCACTCTTTGAGAAAGCAAAATGAACCTCTAACTCATTTCCTCCACTCCATAGTAACGGTTGTTAAGGACGTAAACAACGGTTGCTATGGTAAATATCCGAGCTTCGGTGTTCTTACTTCTTAGTCGTCAACGGTTCCGAAAATGGACCTCTAACTGACTTTTCCCACTCTATAGTAACGATTAATAAAGACGTAAACAACGGTTCCTATGGTAAATGTCGGAGCTTCAAAGTTCTTACTTCTTAGTTATCAACAGTTCCGAAAATGGACCTCCAACAGACTTTTCCCACTCCATAGTAATGGTTGCTAAGGACGTAAACAATGGTTGCTATGGTAAATGTCGGAGCTTCGATGTTCTTACTTCTTAGTCATCAACAGTTCCAAAAATGGACTTCAAACTGACTTTTCCCACTCCATAGTAACGGTTGCTAAGGACGTAAACAACAGCTGCTATGGTAAATGTCTGAGCTTCGATGTTCTTACTTCTTAGTCATCTACAGTTCCAAAAATGAACCTCCAACTGACTTTTCCTATTCCCTAGTTACGGTTGCAAGGGATATAAACACCGGTTGCTAGAGACATCAACAATGGTTTATACGGGTAAGGTCTCTTTGATTGTTATAGAATCCCATAAATATAAAAAACCCAAATGATCATTTATCATGAATTATATGGGAACTTATCGAAAACACGCTAGCAACGGTTGACATGGAAATAAACAACGGATGTTGCTGAACACCGAATTCGGTTCACATCTGCCGGAAACCGACCTGTGTGCAAAATTTCAGGACGATCGGACTATTCCTTCGAAAATTATTTTACGACAAAATAAGTCAGTCTGAAGCTGAATTTTGTATCTCCATAGCAACGGTTGCTAGGAGAATAAACAATGGTTGTTCCAAAATGAATGTCTTATCGATTCTCATCGATCGTCGCAAGAATTGGAGACCCATCGTGCATTGATGATGATTTTTGGAGCTCTCATCAAAAACACGTTAGCAACGGTTGCTAGAGAAATAAACAACGGAATTGGCTGAAAATTGAACTCGACCGAGACTTTGTGGCGACTAACCTGTGTGCAAAGTTTCAGGACGATCGGACAATTCCTTCGAGAGTTATCGTACGACAAAAAAGTGCACGTACGTACATACGTACAGACATTTTTTGATTGCCATGTTTTTCGACCCGTAGATTACGAAAATCGAGGTCCCGAAGTCCGATTCGGTGGGTCGATTTTTACCCCGTTACAAAGCTTTCTCTTTGAGAAAGCAAAATTTTTCCTCAACTCGGATTACTAAAATGACTATCATAATGGCAATATGTTGTCATCACATCACACAAAATCACACAATCACACATCATCACACAAAAAAATGTTGTCATCACATTTTGGCCCAGAGGTCATTTGTTGGATAAAAATCGAGATCGAAGAAATCCATAATATAGCAAATATTAAGGAATGAGCAACTTCGGGCCTGAAGCATTATGAATTATTGGTCCCAAAAAAATCTGAAAAATTCAGGTGACGTCATGGGACCCATCGAATGTCAGAGAGAATTTTTAGATATGGTATAAATGGTCGATCTTTGATGGCCAATCCCCAAGGTAAAGTGGAGAAGAAAAAATCTTAAAATCCACCACATATTCAGTTGATGCGACCTTCCGCTAGTAGGGTTCACTGGTCTCATTAGGCTAACAATTTTCTTACACAAAACAAAACGTAATAAGTGGTACATTCTGTATACAAAACAATCAATGTGACAATACACTATTTTTCTCACCAGTTTTGAATGAATTAATATCATAAAACTCGGCAGTGGAAGCTTCCACTTGCCATTGTCAAAGTATTGTGTAAACCGCTAACAGCAGTGGTCTTACATATCATCAGCTACGTTGGTGTGTTCATTTTAAAAAATCTTATTGAGCTTCCTATACGTGTGACTGAGGTGGTGTGTGTCTTTCTTCCTACTAAGTGTGTATGTATTAATATCGATGTGAAGCATTTCCAAAATGAGTCGTTTCTTATAATTTGCTTCTTGGTCTCAAATTTTAACGTTATTCCAATCAAATATGTGTGTACTGTTTCCTATGATATGCAATGGAC